>APFE030855304.1:69697-193288 GCA_000404065.3 Pinus taeda | reverse complement strand
TTTTTAAATAGATCCTCGATCTTACCCTTTGGAAAAAAAATTCCCTAGGACCTAGGACTTAGGACTTATGAGGGGATTAAAACATTTCCTAACCCTCAAGACACTTACATCATGACTTTTACAATTTTACACCTCAAGGGGGAAAACCCACTTGAAATAGACCCTCATAGATCACCCAGTTTTGCGACCAAACATAATTTAGTAGATCAACACACTAGGATTCTCCTAAGATTCTAATGACAAAATTCATTTCGGCTTTGGGGTCAGGTTGAAGGAAAACTCTGCTGATCATGGATCAGTGAGACAAAAAACCTTCTGGAACGTAGATTATCACTAGAAAATTAGGTCCACCTAGGCAATTTAAATACATGACTTAACTCTGCTAAGATTATTTATAATTCAACATGCAGACTGGGTTTACAACTTAATATGATCAAGTCGATGATGATTGTCGAATGGCATGAACAGGTTGATCAAGCGCTATCCCTTTTGCGAAGAAAAAGGGGGTGTACTGCTATGGGTAGTTGACACGTAGTGGTCAACATCTGGCTCTACTTGGGGACACGTTGCTGCACTGTAGGAATGTGAGAATCCAGAATCTGCACCCACGCAACACAGCAGAAATAAGTAGCGTCCATTCAAAAATCATCATATAACATTTAAGCACATGAAAGATAGAAGCTCTTCATTTATTAACAAGGAAAATTAATCTAATCCTAAAACATAAATAAAATGCTGAAATAACAAGGAGTAGGGTTAGAAATAAAATACAAAGGATGCCCCATGGCATCTGATATCATCTTTGAAGAACAACTTGAGCATTTGGCTATGCACAGGTAAATCAAGTGGTTCACCATCCAATCTGCTCAAGTGGAATGAGTTTGGTCCAGCTATATCTTGAATGATGTAAGGTCCCAGCCACAAACTGTCAAACTTCTTATGTTTTCCTGGTTTCTCATTCTTGCAATCCCAAAGCAATACCATATTTCCCACCTGCAAAGATCTAGATCGAGAAGATTTATCAAAGCTTTTCTTAATGTTAGACTGATTTTTACATATAGCATCAAAAGCTGTCCTACGAGCTTCATCTAACTCCACAATCTGATCTATTCTATTCTGAACAACATCTTTATTAGTAGAAAATTTCTGAAGGAGCTGATAAGCTGGCAACTTCAGGTGCACAGGTAAGGTCACATCCAAGCCATAAATAGGGAGATTTACCAGTAGCTTTCTTCTTAGTGATTCTATCTGCCCATAAAGCATACTTGATTTTGCCATCCCATGATCTCTTATTATCTCCTACTATCTTCTTGATAATGGTTATGAGATTCTTGTTACTTGATTCCACCAGACCATTACTCTGAGAATAGTAATTTGACAAATGAGATAGGACAATGCCGTACTTGAAACAAAAGATGAAAACTCTGAGGAGCTAAAAGCTTTGGCATTGTCAGTAGTGATCTTAGCAGGGACACCAAATCTAGTAATGATATGATTTTCAATGAAATCCATAATAACCTTTTCAGTGGCATTCTTAGCAGGGATGGCTTCAACCCATTTAGTGAAATAATCCATAGCAGTCAAAATCCATGAGTAGCCATTGTTAGAATTTTCATGGAACTTCCCTATGAAGTCCAGACCCCAATGCTGAAAAGGTGCCTCTACAATGACAGGTTGTAGGGGGAGGGCAGCAAGCTTCTGTTTCCCAGTGAACAGTTGACAGGCTTGACAAGTTCTAACAAACTTGTGCACATAAGAAAAAATTGAAGGCCAATAATAACCAGCTCTCAGGATCTTGTGGGCAGTGGTTCTAGCAGCATAATGACCACCACAAAATCCTGAATGAAACTCAGAGATTAATTTCTTGGACCCAACGTCATCAACATACCTAAGCACTATGCCCTCAGGGTTTCTCCACCCAAGGCCATCCTTCATAAGGCAGTACTTAGTGGCTTTTAGTCTAAGATCCCTTCTCTTATGAGCAACTAAATGGTTAGGACATGCAAGATTCATCAAGTAATAAACTATGTCCTTGTACCACTCATGCTCTCCTAATCTTTGCAACTCAGGCGAAGATAGATTGCTAATACAAAACAAACCAAAAGTCTTTTCGTTACTCTCAGTCAACATTTGAGCCAAACCTTGGCCTTTAACTAGCTTGGTGGGTCTGATCTCTAAATCATATTCTTGTATTTTAGTAACCCACCTAGCGCGAGTCCCTAAGAAATCAGTTTGAGTTAATATATCTTTAACAGGAGAATGTGGGACGAAAGCAATGATTTTAGAATAACCCACATAAGTTTTGAAGTGCTTAAGAGACTTGACCAAGGCATAAGCCTGCTTTTCCATGGTATTGTACTTCAATTCAGAATTTTGAAGTGCTCTACTCATGAAAGAAATAGTAAGAGACTTGACCAAGGCATAAGCCTGCTTTTCCATGGTATTGTACTTCAATTCAGAATTTTGAAGTGCTCTACTCATGAAAGCAATAGGCTGCTCGTGACCATCTTTATTCTTTTGAAGCAGGACACTAGCGATGGTATCTTCGGAAGCGAAAGAAAAAATCATGAAATCCTTGGAAAAATCGGGACTAACTAGGATAGGAGCTCTTGCAATAGCACATTTGATTTCTTGAAAAGCTTTTTTGCCGTCTTCTTGCCAAACAAATTTTGCATCTTTCTTTAGAAGACTTTGAATAGGCTAGGTTATTTTTGCATAATTTGGAATAAACCTTCTGATAAAATTTGTCTTTCCAAGAAAAGACTGAAGGGATTTGAGATTATGAGGAAGGGGAATCTTTTGGATTGCTTCAATTCTTTCAGGATCAATCTTGATTCCATCCTTAGAGATGATATGGCCTAGTAATTTCCCTTCAGTTACTCCAAAAACAGACTTAGCCGGATTCAAAGAAATCCCGTATTCTCTACATCTATTGAAACCCTGCCTAAGATGATTTACATGACTGATACCATCTTTAGAAAATACAGTAAGATCATCTTGATAAATCTCAATAAATTTCCCGATTAATCCCTTGAAGGCATAATCCATAGCCCTTTGGAATGTAGCCCCAGCATTTGTTAATCCAAATGGCATTTTGATGTATTCGAATGTACCCCATGGCGTGGTGCATGTGGTTTTATGACAATCTTCCTTTTTAACCCATACTTGATTGTACCCTGAAAAACCATCTAGCAACGACATCATTCCAGAACTGGTTACTCTTTGCAACAAAGTTTCCATGTTTGGCAAAGGTAATTATCCTTCTTGCATGCTAGATTAAGGTTTCAAAAATCGACACAAAGCCTTATTGTACCATTCTTTTTCCTAACAATCACCAGATTTGAACACCATGTCGAATGCCTAGTTTGAGCGATAATTCCTGCTGCTAGCATTTTCGCAAGCTCTTTCTGAACTAAAGGGGCTAATTTAGGATTAATTTGCCTAAGTTTCTGGCGAAAGGGTTTAGCATTTTCATCTTTTAAGGGGATAGTATGTTCCATGACATCTTCCCTATAGCCCTTTAATTCATCATAAGAAAAAGCTAAAACATCTCGATATTCGCAAAGTAAATTAGTTAACTTTTTCCTCTCCTCCACACTAGTACCTTTACCGATTTTAACAATTTTTGGGTTTCAGAAGTACCAATGTTTATCTCGAGATATTCGCCTGGGTCCATCTTATTTTCTTCTCTTAACTTCGTGGCATCATGCCGGTCAAAATGTTGCTTTAAGGCAACCACATTCCTAGGAGTAGGATTGATGATATGCTCATGATTTAAAGATCCATCCTCCTCAGGATTTATCCGGAAATCCTCAAACTCATCCAAACTATTAAGAAAACGAATGACTTGCTTTTGATCATTGAAGACCTGCCAATGCTCTGAGTTATCTGGAACAGATGGTCTAAATATTACTTCCATTTTTGATCTTATCTTTAATTAGCTCATCAGATAACTGGAAAGTAGTAGCAGCTACGGCAAGTTCATCTGCCAAACTATTTTTCTCTCTTGGAATAGCTTCAAGGTCAAGGGCATCAAAGTGCTCCATGGTATCCCACACAACATTTCGATAATTTCTTAATCTTTGATTTTTACATGTGAATTTATTTTGGAGCTGCATGATAATTAAATCAGAATCCCCCTTAATGCTAAGCAACTTAATCTTCAAAGATTTTGCCAATTCAAGACCCAACAATATAGCCTCATATTCAACGACATTTTTGGTTGCTTCAAATTCTAATCGATAGGCAAACTTGAAAATGTGATCAAGGGGAGATTTAAGCACTATCCCAGCACCTTTACCATGCCTAGATGATGCACCATCGAAGTACATGTACCAAACCCTATTATTGAGATCCTTAATCTTATCATCGGGAGGAATTATGAAATTAGACATGATGGCATAGTTCCCAATGTCAGATTGCTCTTTGATTATCTCGTTGTGAGGCCTCTTAGGATCTCCGACATGAAATTTTCTTTCGGGCTCTCTATTTAGTCTTACAAAACCATCACTCCTAGGAGAAGGAATCATAGCATATGACTAATTCATCTGAATACTTCCTCCTAGATTAGAGGCCCACTTTCTGGATAAAAGCATACCCCAAGCATCAGGCACATCCACAACAACAATATCCATAACAATCATGATGTCTGGGTAAACTGATAGATGAACTTGCAAATCTTTGATCAAACCATGCACTTCAATTTTCTTAGAATCCATGGCACATATGTTATAGTAGGGTCTAGAAACTCTTAAGTTAAGCTGTTCCATGACCCTTTTAGTCATTACACAAGCTGATGCACCAGAATCCAACATGCAATTATTCAATTTATATCCATTAACTAACAAGGTGATAAAGAAAGGCCGGTGATCTTTGTTATCAGCATCTAAGCTTTGCAAGTATATGGGAGCATCATGATAGTCAACTTCCCGATTCTTCTATTGAGAAATATTTACTTGAGGACCTTGAATAGCTTTTAGCAACTTATCTCTTTGGGAAGGGATTTTAGCAATCTCGGAGATAGGAACCCAGATTTTTGCATTGTTAAACCAACTTCCCAAATCGACATCTAATCCAGGGTTAAAAGTTCGAGGGGGAATTTGATTCCTGCTTTGATCTTTATCCCTTCTCTGATAGGTCAAACCTTTATCTCTAGCAATTTCCAAGATTTGCTCGGGAGAGGGTTTTTCACCATATAACCTAGCCAAAATGCCATCTTCATTTTCAAGTTTATTTATACTAAAAGTCGATGAAGAATTCATAACGTCACGACTATTTTCCTTGACCTCTATCCAGTCATCCATAGACAAAGGAAACTTGCTACCTACCACATTTATTTGATCACCTGTTCCAAACATCCCGTTATCTAGGATTCTTCTAACGATAGGGCAAGTGGCTTCTTCATGAAGAGCATCACAAACCCGACAATAAGGAGGAGCATTATCAACCAAATTAGTAAACGGATTAGGGGGTCTCTGCTCACTGGATTGACCCTTCTTTTGCCAATTGTTATTTCTGTTATTATTATTTCGAGGCTGGAAATTTTGCGTTTGCGTTCTTTCCATTTGGACCAACCTATTCTGCAAAGTGGCTATTTCCTTAGTATGATTAATTTCCATGGTTTCAATCTTTTGAAGCAATTTGAGAACAAGCTCGCTTTCAGGTTCTTGAACTGCTTTTCCTTTAGGTTCTTTTAGTTTCGTAGCAGCCATATCGAAACCTGGGATCTCAGACTTCCCAGATGCTGCCTTGTCCTTTTCAAGTTCTATAGCTAAGGCTTGGCAATCCCTATAATCATTAAGCCTAGCACGCCTTAACTCATAAGATGGCTCAGGACTAAAATCATCAATGTAAAAATCTCGAAGAGATTTGTCGATAGGTTTATAGTCTTGAGGTAATTCTTTAATAATATCATTAAACCTTTTATTAAATTCTTCAGCAGTTTCATTCTCTCTCTTTTTGATTATGTTGATAGCTTTCACAAGGTGTCTTCCTTCTCGCTTATCTCCATACTTTTCCTTAAAGGCATTAACAATTGATTGTAAGGAATCAAATGAATTTTGAGGCTTTTCCGTAAACCAATCTAGAGCATCACCCTCCAAAGTCAGAAAAAAAAAAGGGTCATTTTAACATCTTCATG
This sequence comes from Pinus taeda, assembly GCA_000404065.3. NCBI lineage: Eukaryota > Viridiplantae > Streptophyta > Pinopsida > Pinales > Pinaceae > Pinus > Pinus taeda. The sequence continues at coordinate 187,149 of APFE030855304.1, read as the reverse complement.
ATTAAAGTCAGAGGCCCTTGCGTATTTCCCCAACCATGAACGAAAAGCTTTCAGATGTGAATTAGCACTGATTGTGTTATCTCCTTGAAAGATAGGCAATTTGTCCATTCCATGTTTTGGAATATCATTGGGATAACCCTGAATATTAGCAAAGTTACATGGGGCGAATATGTCCATGATGTCGTGCTCAACTGACTAGTAAAAAGTAAATGGATATCAGAGAGGGCTTCTTGTCCGAGGTTAAGCAAAGTTACATGGGGCGAATATGTCCATGATGTCGTGCTCAACTGGACTAGTAAAAAGTAAATGGATATCAGAGAGGGCTTCTTGTCCGAGGTTAACAAGAAGTGTACGAGAAGAGAGTTTGTGTAATCGCACCCAGAGGGCCCTTTCAAGATCAGGAGTAGGATTGCACAGACTGCTTAGATGTCTTCTAGTATACACTCTTGAAGATAATATATGAAGTGGAGTCGCCACCCGAACAGGAAGTAAAACACGGAAAAGCTCGAAAGGAAAGGACCAAGGACAAAAAAAACTCTATCCCCGGCAACGGAGCCAAAAAATGTTGTCGCACAGATCGTCACGACAACGCTCAGATCAGGGGTTGTCACTCTGATCCCCGATCTCTCCGTTTAAGCCTGTCTCCTGCCGGGTAAGGGGGGTAGACCCTATAGGAAAGTGGATGACCAACTGTGAACCAGTTGGTTTGGGAGACACGAAAGGAAACAAGCACTTAATTGATTTTATTAAATAAATAGACCAGTGCGTTATGGAGTTAATGTTTGAAAGATTATCTATCAAATGCTGCAGAAAGATGAACTCATTAACAATCATTAACCATCAGACAACTCAAGTAATTTAAGATATTTGATAAACGCACAATGCTTTAATAGTGATCCAACGATTAAATCTCAATAACGATATTCCAGCGATCAAAAATTTCGAAAGATAAATGCTTTAAACAACCACGTAAGATGCTAGCCAAAGATTACATTCATGTAGTTAAAACATTAATTCCACATCAAAATTTTGGCAGATAAAACGTAATAAATCCCTAAGCCAAGACTCAAACTGGCAAAGAAATTCCAGAATTTTTTTTTTTATATTTTTCAGATAAAACAAAAACTAAATGAAACCTAAAAATCTAAATAATATCAAAATCTACACTTAATTTTTATTTTTTTATTTTTTATTTTTAATTTTAAACTTAAAACTAAGAAAAAATTGGAAAATAAAATAAAATCTAATCTAATCTAACACTAAAACTATAAAAATCAAATCTAAATCTAAAGCTTGAACTTCAAAGTGAAACAAAAATTTAAAATTTTTAATTTTGTTGTTGAAATCCTAAGTTAAAAATTACATTCATCCTAAATAAAACAATGCATCTAAAAAAAAAAAAAAACTATGCTAATCCTTGCCATATGAAACACATACAAAAATAAGAAAGAGAAAATCGAATGAAATCCTAAAAATTATTATGTACTGACCCTAACTCGTTGAAATACAAACCGAAATAAAAGAACTGACCACTAGTGCAGGTGAATTCGACGAAAGGGTTCGAGGTTGAGCGTGCTTGACGGCGGAAGATGCAACAACGGATTGCAGGTGCGGATATGGCTGCGGGTGGGTGAAGGGACTGTGTTTTTTTGAGTGTTGTTGCGTAGCTGAGAAAGACAGCGTGTGATATCTTTTTTTCACAGCGGATGGAGAGCAACGATAGACAATGGCTTTGCAGATTTATGACAGCTAGACCACGCGTAGCAGGAGAGGAGCTTGTGAATCGTGGAGGTTAGATGGACAGGCAGCGAGGACAGCAATGCTGGTTCGGCAAGGGATGCACACGGGCGAAGGTTTTGAAAATGGGCGTGCACGCAGGAAGGGAGGAAACAACGCAAGATTGCAGGTTATCTCACTGTGTGGAGGTTGGATAGAAGCTGCGATCAACACGCTGAGGACTTAGGCATCTGCTGAATGGGTTATTGCTGCAGTTCTGATGTGTAGGTGAAAAGAACTGAGCGATGGGAGGTATGGATCCGGCAGTGATGGCGGGCAGAGGACAATGGAATGGTTATGCTGTGTGAAAGAAAAATCAACGATTTGTTTGCTGGAGGAAGCTGCAACAACGTGGAAAAGGAGCAGCATACAGGATCTGAGGAGAGATAAGCGAGCTGCGTGAGGATAAAATGCAAAGTGGACAGGTTGCTGAGTAGGCAGCAACGTGGAGATGGAACGGATTGCCCAGATTGCCCAAAAAAAAAACACTGAAGCTCTCCACGAAATCAATATTTGAAATTCCCTGCTCCAAATTTGCCCGATAAAAATCTGAAAGTTTCTCAAAACCTGCACCTGTAACCTGCAAAAGAATAGAAAACCTAAAATAATACGTGCAAGAAACGAAACTGAAAACCCTAAATCCAACAATTTTTTTTTACAGTATTTACAATTTCTCGACTCTTAAAAAGACAGATTTATCAATAATCAACAGAGATATTATCAAAATTCCAGATTTAATGTGAAATGCTTCAGAAATCTCATGCAAATCAGAAAACAAACTTAAATGATAAACCTAGGATCGAAACTGGTTGGGCTCTGCAAGAAAATGCTTGCGGGAGTTGGCTGGTTCAGCCGAGAACTTCCCCAAACGCCCACTGATCTTCTTCAATAAGGGTTTCCTGCACAGCTCACTTCAACCATCAATAAAGAGAGAAAAACAGTACTAGGTCTCAGATGCAATGGAGATACTTGCCATTATTTCAGAAATTCTAATACCATTCAAACCCTAGCAAGTGAACAAGATACCTGTGTTCAGCAATACTCTACAATAAGCTGTTACTAATGACTGAAAATTTAAAATATGCAGAAAATAAAACAGCTCACAGCACTTCAAGAGAGTAACACCAGCAAGATTTCAACCCCAAAGTCTTTCTTTATTAGCACCAGAAAAAGTTTACAAGAGAGCTTCTTCAACACAAGACTCACAACTCGAATGAGCTCAAATGACCCCTAGCACCCTATTTAAAGGAAAAATTCCCAACGGCTAGTTCGAGTGGTCCATGTCAAAATGATCTCGACTGTCGATGAGGATCAAGATATCTCTTAATCTCATCCGTCGAATTTTTAATGCATTAAAAAACTGAAATTCTGCATTTATTTACTCAAAAATTAGTATTTTATTATTTTTTAGGTTTTTATTCTATTTTTTATATTTTTTAATTTTTTATTATATATATTTATATATTAAATTAATTTTTAAATGGATCCTCGAACTTAGCCTTTGGAAAAAGATTCCCTAGGACCTAGGACTTAGGACTTATGAGGGGATTAAAGCATTTCCTAACCCTCAAGACACTTACATCATGACTTTTACAATATTACACCTCAAGGGGGAAAACCCACTTGAAATAGACCCTCATAGATCACCTAGTTCTGCGACCAAACATAATCCAGTAGATCAACACACTAGGATTCTCCTAAGATTCTAATGACAAAATTCATTCCGGCTTTGGGGTCAGGTTGAAGGAAAACTCTGCCAATCATGGATTGGTGAGACAAAAAACCTTCTGGAATGTAGATTATCACTAGAAAATTAGGTCCACCTAGGCAATTTACATACATGACTCAACTCTGCTAAGATTATTTACATTTCAACATGCAGACTGGGTTTACAACTTAATATGATCAAGTCGATGATGACTGTCGAATGGCATGAACAGGTTGATCAAGCGCTATCCCTTTTGCGAAGAAAAAGGGGGTGTACTGCTATGGGTAGTTGACATAGTGGTCAACACTCCCACCACTAGTGGTCGAACCAACAATGAAGTTCATCAGATATTGAGAGATGTAGAGGAGTTTATTGGTGCTCCTAAGACGAACAAGAGAGAAAGTAGACGACGAGTTAGGTACCAAGCATTGGTGGCACAGGTTATAGAGCCTTCCAGCTATCAGGAGGTGGCACAAGATCAGGTGTGGATAGATGCCATGGTGGAAGAATATAACTCCATCATGACAAATGATGTTTGGGAGGTAGTGTCGAGGCCTAAGGATAAGTCGGTTGTGGGCTCTCGATTGATATATAAGATCGAGTATGCTGCAAATGGAAACATGGAGACGTACAAGGCTATGTTCATGGAAAAGGGGTATGCGCAGAAGGAAGACATTGATTATGAGGAGACCTTCGCCCCAGTTGCCACATATACTTCTATCTGGTGAGTTATATCTCTAGTAATGTAGATGGGATGGAAGATTCACTAGATGGATGCCAAGAAAACTTTCTTAAACATGGTGATAGAGGAGGAGGTATATATAGAAATATAAAGAGGACTTCAAGACACGTGAGATGGGTACACGTGTGTAGACTGAAGAAAGCTCTATACGGGCTCACATATGCTCCCAGGGTATGGTATGGTTGAATTGATAGCTACTTGTAGTAGATGGGATTCGTCAAGAGTGATGCAGATCCCAACGTTTACTACTTAATGCTAGAGGATGAGCCACTCATCCTAGAGTTTTATGTGGATGACCTCTTCTTGACAAGGTCATCAGGGATCATAGAGGACTACAAGAGGAACTTGGAAGTAGAGTTTGACATGAAGGACTTAAGGTTGATGCATTACTTCCTACGCTTGTAAGTATGGTAGAAGGATAGCGAGATCTTTCTTGAACAAGGGAGATATGCTACAGAGGTTCTTAAAAGATTCAGGATGCAGGATTCTATAACCATGTCTATGCCTATGATCACAAACAAGAGGAAGATAGATGAATCAAAGGACGAGGATGTTGACCCCACCTTGTATAGACAACTTATCAGTTCCCTCATGTATTTGGTCAACACTAGACTAGATATTTTCTCCCCGGTCAACAATCTCAGTCAATTCATGATGGGACCAAAGAGAGTGCATTAGACAACAACGGGGCACATTCTGAGGTCAGTCAAGTATAAATTATGGTATACTCGAGATGATGGTGTCAGATTATGTGGATTCACAAATGCAAATTCGGTAGGCAGTTTAGTGGATAGGAAGAGCACATCAGGGTGTTGCTTCGATGTTGGATCAAGGGTGGTTTCCTGGTGTAGTAGAAGCAGAAGTCAGTGGCACTGAGCTTTGTAGAAGTAGAGTATATGGAAGTTAACATAGCCATGTACAAAGCTATATGGCTTTGGAAGCTGCTGGTGTGTTCCTCCAGTCAAAGGATGGAGGCGACTAGTATTTGCTGTGATAATTAGAGTTGTATCAATCTCTTTGAACATCCATTGTTTCATGACAGGTCGAAACACATAGATATCCGATATCGCTTCATCAAAGATTTTGTGTAGCATGGAGCAGTCCAGCTACAACATGTTCCCAAACAAGAGCAAGTTGCAGATATACTCACGAAAGCTCTAGGGAGAGCTAAGTTTGTCTATTTCAGAGAACATATGGGTATAGTGGAGAACCTTTTTCAGTAGCAGGGATTTGGACTTAGTTGTAGTAGCCGCGGCAACAACAGCAGCAGCGTGAGATCAGTTGTAGCGCAGTGCATAGTTGGCAATAGTGCAGGAGGCACAATGTAGTGTCAACAACAATGCAGATGTAGGATGGTTCAGCTACAATATTGGCAGATAAATTAGAGTTGCACAGTGACTTAGTGGGTAGTGGTAGGTTGACATAGTTGTCATATATTTACAACATATGGGAGAATGTTATGATCAGTGTTGTGAAAAGCACAATTTTATCGCGATTTAATGAAAAAATCGCGCTTTTTTCAGGACGACGATTTAATCGCGATTTTTATTCGAAAAAATCACATATATATTTTTTTTGCCGATTTTTTGCCGATTTTTTCAAAAAATCTCGATTTTTTCGGAAAAATCGCGATTTTTATGGAAAAAATCGCGATTTTTATGGAAAAAATCGCTGATAGTCGGGGCAGCGCGATTTATAATGAGTTTTGAAAAAAAATGAATATTTTTGTACCAAACGATTTTTTCCCGATTTTTCCGATTTTTTCCGATTCATTCCCCACGCAGATTTAATCCCGATCGCGCTTTTAACAACATTGGTTATGATACAATAGAACACCTTCCTCGCTAAGAGGGAGTGTGTTGGAATTTCTAAGTATAACTGTTAGAAATCCTTCTTGTACTTTCTGATTTATTTCTTCCTACTTGTTTTGTTAATTAACAAGTTATTTACCATGTAAATACTGAAAATAAATACAAGTACATTCTCAACACATATAGAGCATCAATTGAAGGAAAAACAAGCACCAAAGTGACACCGTTATTTTTGGACTAATGTCCCCGGAAAAACCCAATGCGGGAAAGCCAATGCAGCTATCTGAGGGTTTTACTATTAAGCAGTTTTAGAATACAATCTGGGTGCCATAAATGGCTCACCCAATAGAGAATGCTCTCAGCAGTAGTACCTCTCAGTTGGAGACACATATCAACCCCAATCTGTCCCACGAAATCTCCCAATGTTAACCTCTAGGGTTTGCATCAACCTCTTTGGCCCAGCGTCTGCCCAAATCCACCTCTCTAGCCCAGCATCAACCTCTCTGGACTCTGCATCAGCCTATGCAGCCTCTGCGTCTCCCACGCTGGCCCTCCTCAGGCTTTGGGCAGCTCTTGGCTGCCTCTGCGTGGCCTTTGGCTACTTCTGCGAGGCCTCTAGCTTGCTTTGCGTCAACCCTCTCCCAGCTTCTATGCTAATGCTCTCGGTACTATCTCTGCCTCTCTGCTACCGCATTCATTGCCCCTCAGGTGCAACTCTAATCACTCTTTCGATTTCCTCAGCAAGCCCTGCCCCAGAAAATCGAATTCTTGATCAGCTCAGTGTATTCTCCAAGTGACTCTCAAGCCTTCTCTTATACTTTTCTCGTTGACAATTCAACGATCGAAATTATGTCCCTAATCAATGGCTAAGATTAGATCTGGCTTGATCCATGACTTTTGGACCATTCTAACTCAGTTTTATATTTATTCACATTAATATTTTATTTTCCCCAAGTTTAGACTTAGGGACTTCATTAAAAATATTAATTATTTTAATATCTCCCAAGCTGGTTAGATTTTTCCCAAACCTTTTCTGGGTATTGGAGACTTCATGTGCTTTAGACTCTCCACCAATTTTCGTGGCTAGAGCACATTCGATGCTACCGCAAATCCACACTCCCTCTTAGCGAGGATTATGCTCTAATAATACTCCTCACTGAGCATTACCTTGATCATCCAGCATCGATCCCTGTGCTGATGCTAGGCATGTTGCCCAACATCCTCTGTACTGCTACCCATCTCCCTGCAACTACCACTGCTGCATTTGTGCGACAGCTTCCTCTGCGTCCGTGCTACTGCCCATGGCCCTGCCACTGCCACTGCTGCATTTGTATGATAGCTTCCTCTGCATCCATGCTGTTGACCATGGCCCTGCCACTGCCACTGCAACCTCTTTCATCATGTTGTATCGTGCTGCCCATAGCACTACCACTGCTAATTGTTGCACTGCAACTAAGTTATTGAGAAGTAAGTAATTGGTCTCCCAACTTTGACATCTCGTCAGTCTAGAAACACTCCCGATGTTGAAGCTCCCTCTGTCACTGACAAGTTCTCCTTCTCTGACCTCTACGTTCCTGCAACAACTCTGTCCATCTCGCACTACTGTGTCACGTTGTCTTCGGACTCCTGCACTATAGCTCCCTCTGTCGCTCCATCCGCATTTATCTCTATCGACATCCGTCAATCTTGCTACTCCTCTTCGGGGCTCTCGTAACAAAGTATAATCCAAGAGTTTGGGTACCTCGAGGATCCTGCCCCTCATCACTTGTAGTCCGTTTGACTACAACTTGATGTCTCCCCACTTACTCTCAAGTGGGGCATGAGCACTCATGGCACAGTCATCATTTGTCTCCACTTCTTTCTTTGCTCTTGCTGGCGTAGCCTTGGTCTCAGAAGCCTCTCCCTTGCTCTTCTTCCTCGGAAATTGGCTCGCATAGTGACCCAGTTCCCCACAGTGGAAGCATTTGACCTTGGAGAGGTCCTTCTTCTTCCATTTCTCCTGATTTCCCGTAGATGCTAAGGCAACATCCTTCTCTTCCTCCTTGATTTTGACCCCCTTGGCGCTGCTTCTCGCCTTGGTTAACCTTCTGATCTCTTCTTGACGAAGAGCCGCCCATAGTTCCTCCCAATTTGGAAGGGTCGACCTGCCTAGTATGCTCTGGACAAATACCTCCTAATCCTCTGAGACGACGTTCAATGCGGTCCTCACCAACATCTCCTCATTCGACGTGTCCATTATGGAAGTCAGATCCCGGATCTCCTTCAATTGACCGAGGAAGGTGTCTATCTGTTCTCCTTTTTGCATCTGGTATGACCACAACTGGTTTTCTAGTAGCATCTTCCTCTGCACGAAAGTATGCTGATTCAATTTTGTCAGGGCCTCCCACATTGCATTTGCTGTGTCCTTTTCGGCAATATGTGGTACTACATGGTCCTTGACCCCATCAAGGATGATGCTCTTGACCCTCGCCATTGCCTTCTCGTACGTTTCGTTCTTAGCTCGGTGAACTGGGATCGCTATTGTATTCAAGGCGAAGTGCTTGAGATTATTCCTGTCTAGAACAGACAAGATCTTGGCCTTCCAGACTACAAATTTTGAGCCTCCATCCAGTCTGTCCTGGTCTCTTACCCCATTCGCAACCATTTTTCTCTTCTTTTGACTCTTCTAAGTCTCTCTACAAATTTTGAGCCTCCATCCAGTCTGTCCTGGTCTCTTACCCCATTCACTGCCATTTTTCTCTTCTTTTGACTCTTCTAAGTCTCTCTACTTCCCTCTTGGAAGTTCTCAACGTGACTCCCTCTGAGCCTCGATTTCTCTCCTAGAAACCCCTTTGCCAATGTCGAGATGCCCTCACTCTGATCGTTAGTGTAGTTGCACCACTGATCTGGATTTCTTGGCTAGAAATCCTCGAAAACAACTCCCTCCTCCTTGGTCTTGCCCTGTTGGGTACTATTCTAACCACAGTACCCCACTAACTTCACTCCGCAACTTACCTACAGCCTCCTATGCCCCAACAAACTGAATGTTAGAGCCTCTAAGCTCTGTGTAATCCCGACACCAACAAAATCCACACCTCCTCGCCATAGGTGTCAATCCTTCTTGACTGAGAAAGGTGACTGGGCACTGTGTAGGTTAGGTCTACTCCTCTCTGCCACTGCGCTAATCCTGTTCCCGGCTCGAACTAATGGTTCAGGCACTGCGTCACCCATTCCTTGTTGCTTTTCCGCTAGGAACAACTTGTGTCACTCGAGACAACTGTTTTTGCTACTGCTACTCTGATCTACTCGATTGATGCTGTCAGTTATCCTGTGATCTGTAACCACCCTCTGATACCATGTTGGAATTTCTATGTCTACTGTTAGAAATCCTTCTTGTACTTTTTGATTTATTTCTTCCTACTTGTTCTGTTAATTAACAAGTTATTTACCATGTAAATACTGAAAATAAATACAAGTACAGTCTCAACACATATAGATCATCAACTAAAGGAAAAACAAGCACACAAGTGACATCGTTATTTTTGGACTAATGTCCCCGGAAAAACCCAATGCGGGAAAACCGGTGCAGCTATCTGAGGGTTTTATTATTAAGTAGTTTCAGAATACAATCTAGGTGCCAGAAATGGCTCACCCAACAGAGAATGCCCTCGGCAGTAATACCTCTCAGTCAGAGACAAATATCACCCCAATTTGACCCACGAAATCTCCTAGCGTCAACCTCTAGGGTCTGCATCAGCCTCTCTAGCCCAACGTTAGCCTCTGTGCACTCTGCGTCAGCGTCTAGAGCCTCTGTGTCTCCCATGTTGGCCCTCCTCAGGCTCTGCGCAGCTCTTGGTTGCCTCTATGTGGCCTCTGGTTGCTTTTCTGTGGCCTCTAGCTGGCTTTGCGTCAACCCTCTCTCGGCTTCTACACTGATGCTCCCGTTACTATCTCTGCCTCTCTGCTACTACATTCACTGCCTCTCAGCTACAACTTTGATCACTCCTTCGATTTCCTCAGCAAGCCCTGCCCCAGAAAATCGAATTCTTGATCAACTCGATGTATTCTCCAAGTGACCTTCAAGCTTCCTCTTATACTTTTCTCGTTGACAATTCAACAACTGAGATTAAGTCCTTAATCAATGGCTAAGATTAGATCCAGCTTGATCCATGACTTTTGGACCATTCTAACTCAGTTTTATATTAATTCACATTAATAGTTTTATTTTTTGTAAGTTTAGACTTAGGGACTGCATTTAAAATATTAGTTATTTTAATATCTCCCAAACTGGTTAGATTTTGCCCAAACCATTTCTAGGTATTGGAGATCTCATGTGCTTTGGCCTCTCCACCCATTTTTGTGGCTAAAGCACATCTGATGCTACCCAAATCAACAGAATGTTAGTTTTTGTAACATTGGACAGGTGTTCTAGTCTCGACTTTGGTCAGAGAGGCTAAGAGATACTAGATCTCCAAAACCTAGAAATTGTTCTGGGAGAAAATACTTAGAGACAATTCAATTAAGTTAATTGATCAATAATTAAATATTTTCTAACTTAGGATAAGTGATTAACTAACTACAATTAATTGAGAATGCTCTAGAAATTCACACAAATTGAGTTTGAGATGATCTTAGCCGCTGATGGGGATCTAATCATGGTTGGTGGTTCATCAATGAGAGCAACTCGATGGGTAGAGGGGAGATAGACTTGAACACATCAGGAGAGTGAGTTCGTTGGGTAGATCGAGGTATCTAGTGCAGTGATTCAGTAAGAAGAGGAGTTCGAGCCAGACAAGAAGATTGAGGGAGCAACAAAGTCATTTCCAACAAAGTTTCTTAGCAGCAAAGTTGCAGTAGCTGGGAGGGCGAATTATTTCTTTAGAGAGGCCAAGCAGCTAGAAACCCCAGTTTGAAGTGTCAGAAAGTGATCGTTTTAGTTGTTGGAGATCAGGAGATCACCCAGAAGGCAAAGAAAGTCACTTCTAGGGCCAGAGGGAGGTAGGACAGTTCATCCAGAGCCACTAGTAGGCAGTGCGAATTATCTAGGCCAAGTAGTGCGCATTTTTGGCCAGTGTGAGATGTCGGAAGGAAGTGCGAGAAGGGACAGAAGGGAAGAGTTTGCTAGCAGAAGGGAGAAATTTCTTCCAAATAATTTTGGCAGTATATTTTGCTGGAGAATAGCCATTTTGGCATCTATATTTGTACTCAAAATTTTTTCAATTGCATATTAATAATAAAAGCCTCATTTACTTCACCGGTTTTCCCACATTGGGTTTTTCCTGGGACAATTGTCAGAAAATAAGTGTCAAGTTTTATTGTGTACGTGCATATTTTCTCGGTTCCATATTTACTTCTGCAACATATTTTATTTTTGGTGAAAATTGCAGTTGTGCTTTTATTCATTGTTTGTCATAGTAAATAAACTACACTTAATAAGATCAATTAGAAGAATACTTTCCAATTGTTGCAATAGGTTAAAAATTTCACATAGCCATTTCACTTAAGGATGACAATATTTTGTAATGGAGATGGCTATATCTTCTGTGCCACAATTCGCATGGATTTATGTCAATGTGTACTAAGGTTTGATGAGGATTTAGAAGTCTGAACAACCTCCCCTCACTAATCCCATTAATTCTAGCATTATATATACTAGATACTTTAGCCCAAACAACCACCTTGCCATCAATAAATGCTATCTTGTCCCCTTTATATTCTGGATAAGAAATAGAAAGTAAATTCTTTTTCAAACCTGGAACATAGAGGATGTTGTTGAGATGAATGTTCCCACTATATTCTAGCTCAATGGAGGTAGATCCATGCCTTTGACCAAATAGTTATTTTGGTCTCCAAGTTCAACTTTGTGAGAAGAGCTTCCTTTTGATAGAGTGTTGTGATGTCCACGTTCACCTGTCATGCCTTGAAGCTCCACTATCAATTACCCAAGTGTTGTCATCTTCAATTGGGCTTGTAAGAGTAGAGTAGAAATTCTCAGCCTGGAATCCTTTAGATAATTTAGAAACAAATTTGGTGATGTAACCTTTGATGGATTCAGGGAGAATCCTTAGTGCCTTGAGACCTTCCTTCATTTTCTTGGCCACTGAGAGAGCGAGAAAGAGCTGCTACAAAGATGTCTTCAATCAAGAGTGCTACAAAAAAGGTGATCTTCAAGCTTCCTTTCTTCACCTTATCTCTTTTACCGTGTTGAGAAACCAAGTATAGTAGAGATTAATGTTTGATTCCTCTTCTTGATAATTAATTGTGAATGTTATATATCCTCTTATTAGTTGTTATGTCTTCTTCATGTAATTATACTAATGTACAAAACATAAAGATCACAAAAAGAAAAAGACACCAAAATTTAGGCCACTAACCAGGGAAAAATCCCAAGGGGGGGAACTCAACAATCCTTCTCTAGAATCATATCAAAATGAGATATCCGAGACCGAGACCAAGACCAAGTCTGCCACAAATATCCCAAGTTTGTAATATTCCAAATTGAAATTTACAATAATAAACAAAGACACAGACAAGGAAGCAACAATAATCAACAAATTCTAAGCATACACATCAAAAATTAAAATACACAAGAAAATGCGCCAAACAAGTGAACCATTTTATTAATACATAAATTTGAGTAAATAAATGGCAAGGAATTCCCTTCGAATCACCCCTGCAAATTAACAGGAACTCGCCCTGTTGGTTGATGAATTATCTGCAAAAAAATCCCTGGCCCAAATTTCGACTCTTGTTGGGTCTTCTTAATCCCATGAAATTCTCCTCTTGTGCCCTTGAAAAGCATGCACCAATTGATAAATGTTTTTCTTTGTGGCTCCTGGAAAAGTCATGGATGGACTCCTCTTTGCTCTCCTAGGGTAACACTCGAAGTTCACTGAAGGTAGAGTGGAATTCCCACTTGGGATATCCTTGTGCTAAACCACACAGGTTGTCTTGGCTTAGCAGCTCAAGAGAACTAGTGATGAATGTTAAAATGATCCAAGATATCCAAATGAGAGCCCCCTTGCTCTGTTTATAATTGCTAGTCTCTTACTCCCTTGGTGGCCCCCACTCTCCACTAGTTTGCTATCCTTCTCTTTCTCTTTCTCTCTCTTCCTTGCCACAAGTGTGCACTTCCCTTTTTCTTTGTTTTGCTCCACAAGTACACATCCCTCTTGGTCAAATTCTTTCCCTTGTGGCCCCCACATTCCATTGAGCTATAATTTGTCTCTTCACCCGAGCCTCTCAAGCCAAAAGTCATCTTCAAAACTCGCATTATAAAATTGGTGTTAAGTTATGGTATGTTCTATGCTCAGAGAAGTTTACTTCTTTTATTATTATTATCCACATATTAGCAATCACATTCCTCTTTGCTCTCCTAGGGTAACACTCGAAGTTCACCGAAGGTAGAGTGGAATTCCCACTTGGGATATCCTTGTGCTAAACAACACAGGTTGTCTTGGCTTAGCAGCTCAAGAGAACTAGTGATGAATGTTAAAATGATCCAAGATATCCAAATGAGAGCCCCCTTGCTCTGTTTATAATTGCTAGTCTCTTACTCCCTTGGTGGCCCCCACTCTCCACTAGTTTGCTATCCTTCTCTCTCTTTCTCTCTCTTCCTTGCCACAAGTGCGCACTTCCCTTTTTCTTTGTTTTGCTCCACAATTACACATCCCTCTTGGTCGAATTCTTTCCCTTGTGGCCCCCACATTCCATTGAGCTATAATTTGTCTCTTCACCCGAGCCTCTCAAGCCAAAAGTCATCTTCAAAACTCGCATTATAAAATTGGTGTTAAGTTATGGTATGTTCTATGCTCAGAGAAGTTTACTTCTTTTATTATTATTATCCACATATTAGCAATCACATGTACATAAAGTAAAGTGCAGAGAGAACATTAAACGATCGACAGAAAACAAGCCAAGACAAGAGACACAAGATGTGGCGGTTAGAGGGACAAACCCCAATGTGGGGAAACCCTTTGATCAAATCTTCCTTTATCTTCAACAATTCAGCAGAGATAAATAGTACATAAATCTGATTTACATCAGTAGCAACAAACCCTAGATCAACCAAACTAGGGCAGATAATATCTTGCAAACCAACCATCAGGTCGGCTTTATTCCTTCACCAAAAAATGCGGCCTTCAGAGGAGATCCAAATTCACCTACAACGCTATGCTGAGGAGGGATTCTGATGGTCAATGCTGCTCAAACTTCTGATCTATAGTTGCAGCCCTAAATTCCGCATCTTCCTTCCACACGTCTGAGAGAAGAGTCTCTTTCTGCGCAGTAGGAGAAGAGCCTCTTTTCTGCGCAGGAGAGAGAGAGAGATGTGATGAGTTGAGTGAGTCCAAATGAGGAAAAGACCTCCTATATTTATACACAATTGTTGATGATTGAATAGATGCGACTATTGGGCTTCTGAGCCTACATGAGTTGTTGGTCGGCTTGATAATTATTCCATAATCAAAATAAATTCATATCTACATAAATACTTATCGGAATCGGATGATCTTTAGATTAATCCTACACCTCTCGACGAGAGGAATCTAATAAAAATATTATCAGCCATGAATAAGATAACCCACATGGAGTTTGGCCCTAGTTTCCAATTTTAACACTCCCTCTCAACTAGGGAGAACTCCATCTGCAATTCATCTGTCAGTCGCTACTATTCATCCATCAAATGCACATCTGTCGGTCGCTACTATTCATCCATCAAATGCATTGCCCTGTACAACTTGACCCCTGCTCTGTTCTGCTCTATTTTGCCTGCTCTACTCTGTTCTGTTCTGCCCTATTCTGATATGCTCTGCTCGGCTCTGTTTTGCTCTGCTATGCTTTGTCCGAATTATGAAGATGAAGAAATGATCGAGGATGTATCATACCATCCTCCATTGACTCAAAGTTAGTCTCAAAGTGTGTACCACTAGTCCTAGACCAGTCCTCAACCGACTCGAAGTCAGTGTCATAGTGGGTACAACTCCTACCACTGGTCCCAGACCAGTATCATCCGTCACTGACTCAAAGTCAGTCTCAGAGTGTGTACCACTGGTCCCAGACCAATCCTCAACTGACCCGAAGTCAGTGTCATAGTGGGTACAACTCCTACCACTGGTCCCAGACCAGTATCATTGATCCCAGATCAATGAAGGTCATCCTAGCATAGGGAGTACGGTAGATACAACGATGCATCCATCGGTCCTACTATGGTCCCTATCCTTATTTCCCTGCTCATTAATCAGATGAGAGGACTTCACATGAGTCCCAGACTGCATGGGTAGGATGCCTTGACAGGAGAACTAATCAATCCTGTCCATAGGAGAGCGAATCATCCTATCCCACAAGAGAACGAATCATCTTGTCCCACAAGAGAGCGAATCATCTTGCCCACAGGAGAGCCAATCACCCTGTCCACAGGAGAGCGAATCATCCTGTCCACAATCGCCATGGAGAACACATCATCCAGGGCTCACAGGAGAACTAATCATCCTGCAACACAATCGTCATGGAGAACACATCATCCAGACCTCACAGGAGAACTAATCATCCTGCTACACAATCGTCATGGAGAACACATCATCCAGACCTCACAGGAGAACTAATCATCCTGCTACATAGTCGCCACAGGGTGTTACAGGGAAGGTTTTTATTATTTTACCTTGTGGTCATATGTCGCTCCAAGAAGTACCTCGCACCCCCCCGGAGCTACAAGAGCTCCATACATCATATAGGACCTTCATCAGAGGGTTTCTGAACAACACCAAGTCGTTCTCAGAAAGTCAAAAATTTGACCTTTCCTAGGGGCTTTGTTAGAATGTCAGCGCCCTGTTCATCTGTACCGATATGTTGGAGCCTTATAGCTCCCTGCTGCACCATATCTCGAATATAGTGGTACCTGATATCGATATGCTTGGAGCGATCATGAAATACAGGATTCTCTAACAAACGAATCCCACTCTGGTTGTCACATAGGATCATGGTGGTATCCAATGTAAATCTAAACAACTCACTGAAGAGCTTTCGCAACCAGATTGCCTCACAGGAGGCCATGCTAGCAACAATATATTCTGCCTCGACGGTGCTCAGAGCCACCAACTTCTGCTTCTTGCTCAGCCAGGATATCGAAGCAGATCCCAAGGAGAAACAACACTCGGAAGTGCTCTTACGATCCACCACACTGCTTGCCAAATCAGAATCAGTGTTTCCAAGTAGTCTCACATTTCCGGTAGTGTATCTTAGCCCATATGTAATTGTGCCATGGAGATATCTTAACAGATTCTTGGCACCAATCCAATGTAGGAGATGAGGTTCAACCATATGTTGACTTAATGTGTTGACTGCAAAGCATATATCTGGACAGGAGTTCACTAAGAACATTAATGCTTCGATGAGTTGATGATACTTGGTGGCATTTCGTAAAATAGGTCCAGCAGCGCTACCGCTTAACTTCTTGAAGTCAAGCTCCATCGGGGTAGTTACGGGCTTGCAGTCCACCATACCGAATCTTTCCAATATCTTCACCACATATTTTGCTTGAGATATGAAAAATTCCCCTGGCTTCTACCAAACTTCAAGTCCTAGGAAATAGTGCATTAGTCTTAGGTCCTTCATTTCAAATTCAGAAGCCAATTCCCTCTTACATTTGTGAATGAGAGGGTCTGCACCTATTAGAAAGAGGTCATCAACATATAGCACCAGTATGAGAGGTTTGTCACCTTCAACCTTAAAGTAAAGGTTAGGATCGGCTTCACTCCTTGTGAATCCCAACTTCATCAAGTAGCTATCGATTCTCTCATACCATGCTCGGGGTGCTTGCTTCAGCCTATAAAGAGCCTTCTTCAATCTGCATACATGAGATTTTCGATCATAAATCTCAAATCCTTCGAGTTGCTCCACATAGACCTCTTCTTTGATTGAACCATGCAAGAACGCGGTCTTGACATCCATTTGATGTAGGTTCTATCCTTGTGAAGCCGCAAGGGCTATGATCGAGCGGATGGTGGCATATCTGGCAACAAGTACAAATATCTGGTCATAGTCTATACGTTCCTTCTGGGAGAAGCCACGAGTGACAAAACAAGCCTTATACTTTTCTGTACTTCCATCTGCTACATGCTTTATGTTGTAAAGCCCTTTAGAAGTGACAACTATCTTGTCTTGGGGTCTGGGAACTACTTCCAAGACATCATTCTTCATAATAGACTCATATTCTTCGGTCATAGCATCCTTCCATACTTGATGCTTGACGACATCTGAGAATGATGAAGGCTAATTTTGTATGATCGTGCTCATGATGGTCAGGTATCCCTAATACCTATTAGGTTTCTTACTGTCACGGAAGGTTCCTCAGGGTGCAGTGTGTCCTTTAGCATCATCGAGTAGCCCCTTAAGCCAAGAGGGCCTCTTCCTAGAAGAGGAAGGCTCAAGTGGATCAATAGGATCCATGGGTTCATCCACATCGGGCATTGTTACATCATCTTTTTCTTTTGGTTCCCTGGTGTCAGCTTTTTGAGAGCTCCTCAAAGTAGGAAGATTGTCCACCTTGCTGAGGGCCATATCTTCGTCAAAGGTGACATCATGACTAATCACGACTTCCCTTTGATTGGCTACATAGATTCTATAGCCCTTAGTATGTTCACCATAGCCCACGAAGATTCCTTTCTTTCCAGATGCACCCAATTTATTCCTTTTCTCTTTTGGCACATGAAAATATACAGGGCTTCCAAAAATTCTAAAATGAGATACGTCAGGTTTCTTACCGGTGAACATTTCTTCAAGAGTCTTGGAACCTAATGCTTGATGAGGGCATCGGTTTTGTACATATACGGCGGTGCTTGCAGCTTCGGCCCATAGAAACTTCGAAAGTCTTTGATCATGGAGCATGGCACAGACAACTTCCACAATTGTATGGTTCTTCCTTTCCACCGCACCATTTTGTTCAGGAGTATATGGTGTAGTAGTCTCCCTCTTAATGCCAGTCTCTTTACAAAATTCATGAAACTCGTTAGATTCATATTCAGTCCCATTATCAGTCCTTAAGATCTTGATCTTCTTTTCGGTTTGATTCTCGATCAAGGCTTGAGATGTGTCTCAAGACATGACACCTACCGTACTTCCTCCGACCTGATATAATGAATCAACTCGAAACCCAAGAGTGATGGCATCTTTAATATTGTTTTTCCATACACATACCTTGCCTTCGTTAAAAGCCACCTTGTAGCCTTGTCTTCCATTGCCGAGATGGACACCAGGTTCTTTTTGAGGTCAGGTACATATAATACATCCTTGAGGCACCACTATCAATGAGCCAAATTCCCATTGAGTCCGAAGGAGCAGAGGTAGATAGATAGATGATATTCATCCTGCTTATTTTTAGCAGTGTTGGATTCATACTGGAATTTCTAGCCTTCTTGAATGGTTGTCCTCTTCCTTGATTTCCAATACTCCTTTTACCTTTGCTGTTAAATTTGCCATTCCTTTGATTGCCATGAGAGGGATTTTGATCATCGTCTCGGTGTGAGTCCCTTCTATCAGGGCACTCCCTTGCATAGTGACCTGCTTTATTGCAAATGTAACATCGTCATTTTCTTCCACCCTTAGGTTCAGCCTTTCTTTTTTATTTAGTCCTAGAATTATTTCTTTCCTTAGCATGAGAAGAAAAAGCAGCAGGACCTTTAGACATGGGCATTTCTTGCTCTTCTATCCTTGTTTCTTCTTGAATGCATCTTGCCATTAATTCCTCGAAACTAGGAATTACATTCTTGTTCAGAAGAGTAGTCCTGAACATGTACCATTCGGATGTAATCCTCCAAGAGTCGTGAGTGCCATTTCCCTATCAGTAATAGTCTCCCCAATAGAAAGGAGATCGTTCTTGATCTTGGTGATTCTTAAGAAGTATGCTTGCATACTCTCATCTTTTCCCTTCTTAATTTCCTTCAGCTTATTTCTAAGAAACAAGACTTGATTTGGATCATTAACTTTAAATAAACTCACCAGTCTATCGTAGATTTCCTTGGAGGTGTTCAAGTCGGAGTTGTAGGCCACCAAGTGCTTGTCGATAGAGTCTCGGATGATCTTTTTTTTTTTTACTTCGCCGGTTTTCCATTTGTTCCTGGCAGCAGCTGGTGCATTTGATGGAGGCTCAACAATATTGCCTCTCACATGGTCCAACACTCCTTGATCTTCTAAGGTTAGATCGAGAGACATCTTCCAACCGTGATAGTCATCTTTCTCACGGAGCTTGTCTTCGGCAAGGAAGAGTGTTGAGGACCCCATAGTTCTTTTAGGATAGCCTTGCCAATCTTCTCTTCGGTGATTGCTCTTGCTCTTGGTCGGGCTTTGTCTTCACCTCAGCTCCGATACCGTGTTAAGTTATGGTATGTTCTATGCTTAGAGCAATTTACTTCTTTTATTATTATTATCCACAGATTAGCAATCACATGTACATAAAGTAACATGCAGATAGAACATTAAATGATCAACAAAAAACAAGCCAAGACAACAGACACAAGATGTGGCGGCTAGCTAGGGACAAACCCAATGTGGGGAAACCCTTTGATCAAATCTTCCTTTATCTTCAATAATTCAGCAGAGAGAAATAGTACATAAATCTGATTTACATCAGCAGCAGCAAACCCATTGAAAGCTATGCACAACACGACGCTATCTCCCACGCAGCATATGGCTCACTTCTCCACACCGCCACCCAAGCCCCCACAACCTGGATTAGCCCTCATAATAAGCAGCCCATCCCCACGCATCCAACAATGCACCAACCATTGAAAGCAACTGCACTCAAACTCCAACAACAAGCCAATAACATTAATATTGAACCTACGTCACAAACCAATAATAATAATAACCCCAAGAATAACAATGACAATCTGGTCATAAATCTATCTGACCTCCAACTAAATGAACACATCCTCAACTTATTAAGAAAAGGTTTAAATTTCTCCATCACCCCTTGCAAGGTCCCTGTTGAAGACATTCTATGCAATATTTAATATGGCATCAAGAACCTTCCTGACACTATAAAAGAACTAATCAGACAAGACTGTTCCATCACTCTTAGGAAATCAAAACCCCCCAAAAGCAACATCAACGAACATGAGTATCTAGCTCTCAAAACCTTGAACTCCGACCCTGATATTGTAGTGTTGAAAGCAGACAAAGGAGGAGCCACCATTATCACGAACAAAAGTGACTACAATGCAAAAATGCTAGATCATCTAAACAACAGTGGTTGCTACAGAAAACTCAATAAAAACCCATTAAACATGATCTTCAAAAAAGTATGCAACCTAATCAAAATAACAAGAATCTCATAGTTAACAATCCATATACATCTAGATTCTATGCAGCTCCAAAGATTCACAAGGAAGGCATCCCTCTCAGACCGATAGTAAACACCATTAATGGGCCCACATACCACCTAGCAAAACACCTAGCCAAAAAACTAAAACCTCTAGTGGGAAACATAAACTCTTTTGTCAAAGACTCGACCCAATTCATTGAAGAAATCTAGAACATCAAACTTGATCAGAAGGACATTTTGGTTAGTTTTGATGTCACCTTGCTATATACCAATATCCCCATTAATGATGCCATGGAGGTCATCTGCAAATTGACAGACCCTGACACATCAAGATTTATAGAAATTTGCCTAAGATCAACCTTTTTCAGCTTCATGGAAGATGTTTATGAACAAACATGCGGAGTTGCCATGGGGTCGCCTTTGTCGCCTATTATTGCCAATTTATTCATGGAGGACTTTGAAAACAAAGCCCTCATGACCTCACCCCTAAAACCTAAATTTTGGAAAAGATATGTGGATGAAACATTTATCATATGGCCTCATGGAAGAGAAACCCTAGAAATCTTCAAACAACACCTAAACAATTTATCCCCTTCCATAAAATTCACTATGGAAGTCGAGGTCAACAAAAGCCTCCCCTTCCTTGATATCCTCATCACTAGGAATGATGATGACTCTATATCCCACTAGGTATATAGAAAAAAAGACTCACACCGAACAATATTTACATGCCTCTTCACATCATCACCCAACCCACAAACTAGGAGTCCTCAACACATTAGCAACCAGAGCCCTCAGAATCTCTGACAAGGAACACCTAGAAAAAGAAAAAGAACACCTTATTAAAGTTTTCCTAAAATAAGGCAAACACACCAAATAAAAATAAAAATTTTGATAATATAATAGGAAAAGTCAACCTCCCTTACATACTAGGGACTACAGACAAAATCTCCCGCATCCTAAAAAAAGAATAGAATTCTAACCACCTTCAAACCCTTAAACACTATCCATTGCTGTCTTAATCCTGTTAAAGACAAAATTGATCCTAAATGTCACAAGGGTGTCTACTTAATTCCATGCCCTATGTAGGTGAGACTAGGAGATCCTTTAACACAAGAATCCAGGAATACTCAGCTGACATTAAACATAATCGACCCAAATCATCAGCTTTATCTGAATGTTCTAATAAAATTAAGCACCAAATTTGTATAGAAGATACCCGCATCTTAGCTAGAAGTGATCACTACTTCATAAGGAAATTCAGAGAAGCCATAGAAATTAGCAAGCACCCTCATAACCTCAATACAGACGACGCATGGACCATAATCAAAAACTGGATTCCAATCCTATCATCCAAATTTACCCCTCCCTAACTATAATTCTTCTCTAATTAACCAAGAACAAGTAAAAATGATTTAATCCATTATAATTAAAAATAAATTATGACCATACTAAAATAAAATTTGACAAGACAATTTAAAATATCTTAACTATAAAAATCCCACAACTAGGGTAATATGTATTAGCCTTAATAAATAATTGCAACATATAATTAAAATAAATATAATTAAAATTAATAAAATACAAAGTAAAACAATTACAATAAAACATAAATGAGAGATATAAATTAATACAACTATGACCCTAATAAAATAATAATTCAATAATAATTTTAATCCCTAATATCTTAAATATAATTAAAATAACAAAACACATAATAGAATAATTAAATTGTAATTAAAACAAATAGAATAATTCAATAATAATTTAATAAATCCTAATATCTGTCGGTAATGCATCTCATACATCTATATATTAAACTAAATAATAAGACCAGTCTTTCAATAATCTTTCACATCTTGAATATGAACCACCATTGCTGGTTCGAAATGTCAATCAGTAAAAAACCTAATGTGATGAATCCGGAAGATGATCTACACAATTATGAAGTTCGCAAAAACCTCAAAGAAAAAAACACTCTCATACAATTAGAACACCCTGAAAGAGAAGGAATGACTGCAACATGAAGGCAAAATGTTGCTACAAGGAGGAATAAAGGAACAAATTGTGCTAAAAACCAAAATGGAAGTGCCTAAGAGAGACCTAATTAAAATAAAGAACTCCAAGGCCATTAGGCAATCATCTAAGCCACAAAAGAGAAGAAGTCAACAAAAGGCGAGAAGATATTCACCATCAAAATAGAACTCAAACTACAGTGATGAAAAGAGGATTTCCAAGAGGCCTCTAAACTCTTTATAGCTTTTGTCCAAGGCCTAAAAGACATTATAGAAAGGTAAAAGGCCATGAATATTAAAGAATCCATCTTGCATTAGGGGAAAAAGACAGGAATGTACAAATCAGGGAGACCACCAAGGCCATGAATAAGGCACAATGAGGTCACTATGTTGCTTAGAGGATGAGCAACAATTTCAACAAGGGGTATGATGGGCTTCTAAATTAGACTTAAACCATCCTTCAACACATTAAAACTCTATTTTTGCATTAGATAATGTATTTTTAACTTTAATATGTCCATTAGGAATGTTTATGGATAATTCCATATTTGTGCCTAATATTATTTATTTTTGTGGAATATTGTGTGAATATTGGGCAAATTATGAAGATTTGGAGGAGGAGATAATATAGGGAATTTCTCCCTACTACAAGAGGATCAATATTAAATAATAAATCAACAAAATAATTTGGAATTATGGCAAAGATTGTGGATCTCCAATGATTGAGAAATCTAGGGATGTGTTCCCTACCATTCAATGCAGATTCCTAGTATTGGGAAACAAATCCACTAATCAAGGGATTTTGGGGGAGAAATCTTCCTCTTTTAATGTGGAATGATTCCTAATCATTTTTTATAATAACAAAGTAAAATTTTCCTCTAGGGGTTGATTTTTATTAGTCTTCTTGTGGAGAGAACTCATATTTTTGTAGCTTCACTTTCATTTTTTGCAAGGATGTAATTATATTGGTGGAAATAATGAAGATTGGTGACATGTTAAACTTCTAAATCTTGGTCTCCTTCATAGGACTCTAAGTTTCCTTTGTCTTGGCCATCCCAGGAGCCTCGGAGCCCTTTTGTATCATTTACTTTTCTTCATTTCACTTCTTATTCACATGCATCTCTTGTTCTTGTCTTTTTCTATTTATGCATTTAGTATTGATGATTTCTTGTTGTAGGATTGGGTTAAATGGTCGAAGTAAGTTATTTTACAAGATCACAATCATAATTTCATGATTTGAATGGATTTGGATGGTCATATTAATCATTGAGCTACTTGGATTAGTTTGTTTATTCCCAAATCTAGATTTTTGGAAGTCCTTTGTGGCAAATAATAGTAAATTTCTCATATTTTTTTAGATAATTCTAACAATATTCAATCGATTTGATTCAACTTCCATTAGATCACAAAAACATTCTAGTTAATAACAAAAATTACCCCACTACGCTTTCACTTGATTAGGATAGGCATTTGATAGATTTATTAGTTCACTAGTTCTCGAATTTCTAGATTTTAGACTAGTAATTTTCTTCTATTTTTTAGCATTGGTTAACAGAGGTCTTTTTGAGTGATTCCACTTCGAATGGATACCTAAGACATCCTACTCAATAAATAAAAAAATCCCATCCGATTTGGATTTTATTTTCTTGGTCATTCGATGAATTATAGTTTCCTGTAGTAAATTTGTTGTTTCCTGTAGTACTCTTCCAGCGAGTATATACTTGCGCATATTTGCTCAAGAAGCTTGGTTATTGTCCCTTAGGGTTGAATCAAGACCCTAGGAACTAAATCAATTATTAAGGAATACTAAATATCACTTAATACTTGCCTCTTTACCCATGCAAAACGTTTCAACTATTTGGGCTAATGGACAGATTTATGAAATGGATAATACAATGGTGATTACCACATCCAAGAACTTTATTAATGGACCTAAACTCTTTTAAATGTAATTATTGACATTTACTTTATGCAATTAGAATAGGTTTATTTCCTTGTATTTTCTTTCTTGCAATAGGTTAAGGTTTCCACTTCGAGCATTTCATTTTCTGCAATTAGTTTAGGATCTGATTTTATTACATTCACTCCATTACATCATGACATCAAAGGAAGGACACATTGTATGTTGCACATATAGTTTCGATACCTCTTAAGTTTGTATAAACCCTGGGTTGATAATTAAATTTGGTAGCCTTTGGATTTGTAGAATTCTTGTTTCAATATCAAGTCTCATCACAATCCCTCCAGAATAATGAAGCACACAAGAAGAGGGTCAAAGCCTCATTTGATCACAGCATCACCTCTTGGACATTTACCAAGGGGGAGTTAGTCTTATTATACAATGTTTCCCAAGAAGCAATAGGACCTAGAAAGTTTGAAACCCTGTGGAAGGGCCCATACATAATCAAAAACAACCTCCTCAAGGGGGCATATATATTTTTAGAGCCCAATGGGACTAGCCTAAAAAATCTCGTCAATGGTCTCTACCTTAAAAAAATTCACCCATAAAATTCTAGAGTAGACATGTATGCACCATGACTTATTTTTTTTTATGATCACCCCATCATGGATTCACTCTAAATATCATTCTCTCATCATGTTTTGGCAGATGGATCCTACACCAGCTTATCATCACGGATCTTCTAACCACACATCTTGATGGTCGTAAAACCTTGTTGCTGCAGCTTGGACTATATACTCTCATGAACAGACATCTTGCCTCTTTAACAGACTTTGTATTGGGTCAGCCACTGACAATCAAGTATAATACGACAGCACTCTGGGCCTCTTAGTCGATTCCCACCATCTAGGTATCCATGACCTGCATGTATTCCTTGATTCCCAGCTAGTTATATCCCAGTTAAACAAGACCTTTCAAGCACGTGATACATGCATTTTTCGAAATTATCTTCATGCACAAAGATTAATTCAACATTTTGATCATATCACATTTACACATATACCAAGAGATCAAAATCACACAGTTGATCGCATCGTTAATCAAATCCTAGACTAGCATGCATCACATATGTAATCAAGAAAATGTAAGGGTTACGAGATTTGGTTTATAAGTGAAAAGGTAGGCAATTAACTTGGCCACTTTTGTTCAGTCAACACATGCACAAACGGGTGTCCTCTCACACGTGGTTGCAGTCAACTCAAAGATAGATAAGGAGTAAGACAAAAGCGGTTAAAACTACAAATCCATAAGGTGGGAGCTAATTATGTGGAGTGGGAAATGATGAGGTGGTAGTGGGGACCAATAGTCGAAAAATGGAAAATGTACCTTTGGGGCTAGCACACCACCTCACCCCCGAATCACCATAAGAGGAAATAAAACATCGTTCCCATGCATTCATGCATTTCACTTCCTTGAAACTCCTTCACTCAAGTCGCTCTCATACCCAGGCAACCCACCGAAAGAAAAACTCCATCATTTCACTGCACAGGAATTCCTACAGGACTGCACAGGAATTCCTACAGGAGCATGCACAGGAATTCCTACAGGATACACAGATATTGTCTACAGGATTGGCAGAGAAGAGTTCAGAAGGGATATCATGGGAGTTGGCCATTGCAAATAATCTAAAGAGATAGGATCTGTAATTACATGCCTCTTTGCAAGTAAATGAACCAAGAATCCTCTAAGTTTGAGTGAATTTAGCAACTATGTGAAGGGAATTACATGCGCAGTCATCTCTATTTTGGTTTTGCAAACCCTCTCATTTTCTCCTCAAGCTTCACTAGCAAGATGACAGGAGGGTTTAATAGGAGAAAACCCACCAACATTCTGAGAATCCAACAACACCCCCAAGTGCTTGAAATCTTCACAATACATAATTGGATGGGGTTTTTCGAAAAATTCAGAGGGTATGATGATGAGGTGGCTCAAGAATTTTCTCTCTCCCTCACTCCACTCACCAGAATCCATGCCACAGTTGTAATAAGGGGCTTCATTATAGATCTCACCCCTAAGCTCATCAGTAGAGTCACCACACTCCCCCTAGGAATACCATGGAGGAAAGAAGACAAAGGAGATAGCCAAGTTGCCAAAAGAAAATTCTTTTTAGAAGGTGAGGAACCCACTGAGGACAAAAATGGAGTAGGGAGGGAAAGTCTGCCGTATCCATGGAATGAGGTAGGCTACCAACTGAGGGTATGTATAGTGTGGTCTATGGCTATCATTTCAGTATCCTTGAAGAATTAATATTTGGAGCAGAAACACCCCCTCACCAAAGGCTCAGCATACCATACTTCCTGCTTCAATCACTCATAGACTCAAGCATCAAAGTGAAGGAGAGGAATTTCCAACAGTTAGCTCACCATGGGCTGATTAGGATCCTCATAGAAGATGCCCTCCAAAACCTCGAAACTCCTATAACATGGTCAATTTTCAGAGACATTCCAACAGAAGATGACATCAAAGCTCTCACTTATAATGTTAGTCCTACTGTCAGTGAAGCAGAAGTAAAACAAGAAGAGGAAGATACAAAAGAAGAAATGGATGAGATGGATGAAGAAAGAGATGACACAGAGGAACATGATGAAGATGAAGAAGAAGAGGGAGAAGAGAAAGAGGATCATGAAGAAACAGACGAGGAAATTAAGGAGGAAACTAATAGAGATGATGAAGATCTACAAGAAGAAGAAGACATGAAGGACATAGAGGAAGAAGGCAATGGAAAATAGGGGATAGAAAACAAGGAGGAGCCACCTAGCGTGTCTCCAGAAGCCACTAAGAGAGAGGCAATAGTTTCCCTCATTGCTCTTAGCACCCCAATCAAGCAAAAAGGAAAAATGCAAAGGTATACCCCGTTATATTTCAGGACAAAAAAGAGCACAAAAATAAGACAGGGGAAGCCCCAAACATCAACCAAAATTCCTATTGTGATTGAATACTCCCCTACACAAAAAAACAAATTGCCTTCCCCTAATTCCCCTATCACCTATGTGAGGAGGACTACTACTAGATCCACTTCATCCAAGGGAAAGGCAATCCAACAAGATGCATAGCAAAATCTACAGGAAGCAAAAACAGTCCTACAAGATACTATGTTGAATCTACAGGAGGCACAACAATTGGAAAGAAAGGTAGGGGAGTAGCAAGAAACCAAAGAAGAGGACCCAGAGACAAAAGAAACCAGCCCCAAACCTAACCTAGACTCCTATTACTAGTTTATTGAAGGAGGCAAGGTCATACCTCAAAAGTTTGCCATCCCACTGTTCTTCGAGCTTGAGAAGGAGAGGGCCAGAACTCACCAATGGATGCAGATAGCCAAATCAAAGGGGGTGGAAGACATTGAGCACATGGAAGAGAAACTCAAGGATATGGGCAAAGAGCTAAGTGGCTTGAGGGATAGAGAAGCTATAATGAGAAATCAACTAGAGACAAAAAATTCATGGTTGAGGGGACAGCTACAGGAAAGAGAGAATCAATTAGCATGTATGATCAGTCTCTCTTTGCAAGTAATCCAGTGTAGGATGCCAGCTAAATCCTATGCTCTCTACCTTAAATAACAATGGTTGTAGTTTCATATTAAGACCCTAGCACAGAGAGGAACCATGCCATTTCAAGACTACAGGCAACTTATTGATCTTTGTGATCAAAGTACACTAGAGGATAGGGCCAAAATGGCTTAGTTTTATTTGCATAACATGGCCCTCATAGACATGAATGTATGGGACCCTAATTCCAAGCTAGGAGATCTACAATTAATGGCTTTAGCATCATGGATGAACCATGAGGAGTCAAGAGCTATAGAGATGAAAAGGATATTGGCAAGAGAGAAAATTGAACCTCTTCTGATCAGAGCTAAACAATCAAATCCCATGGCCCTCATCAGTACCCATAATTTGATTGCAAATGATCCTCAGCTGGCACTTATATATCTTGCTGCCCAAGAGCAAGCAATTTCACATTTTGAGGACATGTTTAGGTTGCTAGGAGATGGTAGTATACATGCTTGCCCGAGGAGATGGAACACCCTACCATACATCTTAAAGATAAGAGAATATCAATCTCCTCAAAAGTTGAGAGAGGCACTCAAAAGGACACCTATGTATAAGCAATCTATGCAAAGGTTGAAGGTCAATTGGATAGGCCTAAAACTCAGTCCACCACTACTCTTAGGGATATTGGAAGGGAGAACAGAAGAAGAAGAAAAGAGACAATGGGAACAGGTAGAAAACAAAGCAGGCTTCTATGAACAAGAAGAGGAGACAACAGCAGAGGCATGGAATGAGTTAGAGTTGGATATTATGCTTTGTGGTCTATTATGCATTGAATTCAGGATTAAAGGAGAAAATCAAGGAATTTTCGCAAAGACCAAGGTCAAAACTTGAATGGGACAAGGGAGATGGATTATAGGAGGTAAATCCTCCTCATTTACTACTCCTCCATTCATATATTCCTCCATTCATCACATCATCTCAGAGTGCAAACAGCCAAACCATGAGGACTAGAAGGCAGCTGAGCAAGTGAGAAACAAAGCACTAGTTTATCTCGAGTTTAGAAGCTGAGCCTCCCTAATTTTAAGGAATTCGTTGGGGACTTCAGAAGTATAAGTAGAGAAGCCTAGGACCTCAGTAGGATTCAGATTTTTTATTGTAAAACTCTACTCTATTTTCGAGCTGCAAAACTTGTGACAGTTCTTTTGATGTAATTTGTTATTTTGGTAATAAGAATGAGTTTTTTTTTGAGCCATCACTGAGTCAACTCAGAGGAATGAAGCTCTTGGGTTAGGGCCCAACCCTAGCAGCCAAGGGTCCTCTTTATTGTACATGTATGTTTAGTGTAGATTCATAGCTTCATTAGTAATTTGCTCATTAGATGCATTTCCATTACAAGTAGTGTAGATTAGATTGGTTGTGTGATAGTTTGCTTCCATTTGTGCCTTATTTCAAGTAGTAGGCTAGAAAGGAGAAAAAGGATCACCACAAGGTTGTTAGCAAGTGTCTCAGCCTCACTTCCTCCCTTTGGGACCATGACTTGAGGAAGCGACCCTTAAGCAGCCCCAAAAACACGTATTTTTGGTTCTTTTATGAGCTTTGGAGTTTGTTGTCTTTAATTTAGTATTTGGTTAATGTTGCAAGGTAGATTTCATTGTCATATTTTTTATCTCCATTTCTGCAGTATATCTCACTCATGCTTTCATTCCTTTCAGCAACTTTCTTCATGCATAGTATAGGCAGTTGACTCAATAATTCTACTTTTCTAGTTTATGAAGGTGTATCTTGTTGCATAGCTTTTTGGAAGACACACATGTTTTATGCAGTGTGGGTGCTTCAGGAGGAGACTAAGAATTCATAGCCAGCAGCCACCTTCCACTTCATCCACCTTAGCCATCCCTTGTTTTCACCATCACCCTCACTAGTTTTTCATCATTTTTCATTGAAATTCTCCCAAAGACATTGAGTGAATCTAGCCATCTATCATCTTGGATATTGACTCTTCAATGGTCCTAGACATTCTAACACTCCATTCCACCCACCACACACCTTTCCTAAGTCTTCCATCAGCTCCAACACCTCACATTTAGCTCTTGGCTATATCCTGTAGGTTTCCTGTAATTCCTACAGGATCATCATGTAGGTTTCTAGTACATCCTGTAGGTTTCCTTAAACGGCCTGTTTTGAGGCCGAATTGATGGAAAACCTCTAGGAAGTCACAAAAATCCTCCTAGGGACCCTCTACACCATCCAACCACTTCATAAACCTTCTAGCCACCCTCAAACACCATTAATCCACCTGGCACATCCATAAGAACAATTAGTTTGCATAATTGATTTTGCATATAAAGACCAAAAAAGTGAAAACGGATCTAGTTTAGTCTCTTTACTTGCACATTAGTATTGTTTGATGCTTCTTAATTTTAAAACTTAGATAATAGCATTTGTTTTATGGTGATTTAACATTTCTTCTTAGCATAGCTTATTAAATGGTTAATTAGGGTATGGTTTAGTTTATCATTACATGTTGGCCTTCTCCATTATTGCAGTAGAGTAACTCTCTTAGAGTAGATTTACCTTTATTCCATCAAATAATCAAGCTTCTTCTAACTCCATAGAAGTCTGGCTTGGAACCCCAATGGTATCTCGCCAGCTAAACAGTGACAATAGGCAAAACCATCACTTTTACTTGTGTATACAACACTGTCACCTCCAAGTTTGTACGAACCCCGGGTTGATAAGTAAAGTTGGTAGCCCAGGAGTTGCAGCATCCTTGCTACAATACTAGCTCCCATCACCGAGCCCAATCAAAAAACTCCCCTTCTTGTAGCATTTAAGGACCGCTATATGTGGCCCCCGATGTTCTGTTGGGGGATGTTGATCCCACCAACCTCACAATCATCGTCAGCGCCACTTGCTCAGCGAGATCCAACATAGTTACAATCTTAATGTAGCCTTCCTCATACAGGTCACACCCATAATGAGTGGCACCTTATGCCTCTACCCACTGATGAATATCCACATGCCTAGCTAGGAGAGGATAACGAAAAGCCTCCCCACGAGGCAGAAGACCGGTAACAAAATAAATATTTGTACAAACCCATATTGACAAATTCATCAGACGGATAACCATAACATGTCGATGCACATCCCAGCATCGAATCAAAAAGTGCAAGAACCCATCCTGTGACCTCAAAAGGGGTTTTGAAGAAACTTCAAAAGCCCCCACCATGCTAGCAACTAGCTAGCCAATGTATCCCCCGCCACATCTGCATAGAGGTGCTCCCAGTCTATCTCCTTCCAAATCATCCTTCTAACTAGGGTACCATGTGTCAACTATATAGCCCCCTAAGTCATCAAAAACAAAGAGAAAACCCCTTTTATCATAGTCGTGTGCCTATGAGCCTGACAGACGTGATGTCATGCACTTGTTTTCCCAATGGACGCATGGACATGTTGATGAGCCCCAAAAATGGGTAACTTTATGGGCTCATTTTGCCTATTATTCTCGATTAATCCACCATTCTTCATAGTTTTATGTATGCTTTTGAATATATTTATGTTAATTGTGTTATCACTCAGGTTGTCCCTTGGCTCCTTAAGGGATACGGCCGAGGTAACCACAAACCAATCTTTGGACTGCAGGTCCTAGCCTACCTGCAATCAGAGAGGGCTCTCTATTATAATTTAGCTTTGTTTGAGGCTGATTTTAGGCTAGTTATGATGTTCTTTGGGTTTTGTTTTGATTTTTGTGGGAAGGATGATGTTTTCAAGCAAATTTGGGATGCATAGTGTGAGAAGTTCGAACCATTGGGCATGGAGTCATGGATTAGGGCTTGTTGTTGCGTTTTCTTGGTCACAAGAGGAATACAAAGCAGGATAGCTACACATAAACCAATATGAATTGCTAAAAAAAGATGGAATGAAGGCCAGAGATGAAAGGCAACTAAAAATCTTTCATCAGCTAACAAAGAAGGGAGGTGAATGAGTGTTTATCTAGGAGCAGTCAAGAATTCCTAAATAGCAGTCATATGTGGAAGAAATAGTGTAAACATGATCATTTAAGTATGCATATTCATAACTATTCCTGAGGAAAACATGTAGAAATAACAGAAATTGAGCATAGAGTGTTGCTAAGCAAATTCTAAACTATTCTTCCTTTTTGCTATTTAGATGGTGGCACATAGATGATATAGCAAACATAAAAACTGAAAATAGAGGTAAGAAACACTATTGAGCCATGTAGAAGCACAGGAATTCCATAGTCACTCTTCAGCCATTAAAAACACAACAGACAGTTTCAACATCCAAGCATTCCAACAGTGTTTGATTATAGATGCTCTCAAAGTATACAGTGCAAGTCTAAACTCCGGATTATCAACCAACCAACCCTTAAAACAATGAATCAGGGTGGTTTATATAGGGAAAATACCCCAAAAATATCTATTACAGCGGATCTTAAATAGATCTGAGGGCAATGAGTTCTTTAATCTATCTTAACTTGAAGTAAATGCATAAAATATTTATCTAAGTGTTGCGCTGGGGCAGCTACCTCAAAAATGAGTAGAAATGTGTCCTTTGCTGTTATGCGCTGGCCATTTATCATAATTGTGCATTGGTCTCTGTTCCACTACTCTTGAGTGGCTTTGATGTGCGTTAATTGTGATCTGAGAGGCTTAAGGGGCTTCACCGCTTTCTTTGACTTTGATGGAGGCTTTTAATGTTCACCTGCTTTGATATTGTCGATCTGATACTCTTTGCCGCTTCACTGGTACTTTTTTAATTGAATCTGGGCTTTGAATCTCCTATCTGCTACCTTTAGGCGGTTCTGATGCTCTTAGGTGGTTGTAATTCTTATTAAATCTGATGTGACTCAGCTTTAATGGCCTTTAACTCTGTTCTGATACTCTTTTAACTGGTCAATTTGCTCCTTTCTGTTTCTTTCGGGCAAAAATAACTGCTGCAAACCATGCGCTGGACTGAGGCTTTCCATTTTGGCCATTTTTTCTTAGCGATGCACGATTAGTGCTAAGCGCTAATCGCGCATCAAAAACTGCCCCTCATTTTCATTCCGGGCTTCCTAAGCAGCGATTTCGCCTTTCGCGCTTTTTTTTTGGCGGTGATGTCAGCATGACGTCAGCGGTGGGACCCAGTACGACGGATGACGTCAGCAGGATGACATGGATGATGATATCATCATGACACGGTGGCAAGGTGATGATGTCAGTGGGTGACATGGCACAGGTACAGCACAATGGCAGGCGATGTGGCAGCAACGTCATGTGGTGACGCAGGCAAGCGGGGAGGGCGGTAAGCCGTTTGCGTTGGACCGCTTTTGGTACAGGAGTGGTAAGTGTCAGGGCGGCCCGATGCAAAAAGAGGCCGACAGCTGTCCCGGTGTACGACGGTGAAACCATCGACCATCGGGTACTATCGTACCGCTATGAAGGGGCGCCCGATATTCATTAGGGCCGTCGGATGTGGGAGGGCTGATCCTACGGTGGACGGGAGGGCAAAGCGATCGGGGTTTAATAGAAATGCGCGCCTGATAAACATTAATTATTCACGGCTGCGGTTGGTTAAAACCTTAGGTTAGGGGTGTAATATGCGCTCGGGATTTGGTTATTTTATCAATCAAATATTAATAAAACCCAAATGCAATGCGTGCATGGGGTATGGTATAGTTTCATGTGCGGGGGGGTTTAATATGGTTATTTATTTAACCAGAAGTTAAATAAATCCCAAGGGTAATGAACGTGGAGGGGCTAACAATGGGTCCCAAATGGACCTAGTGTTTCCCGACTTTTAGTATTTGGCTATAGTTGCCATGGGGAGGAATATTTAGTGTTTTTTGGGGTTTTTATATAGTATCTTGTAGAATAGGGGTAGGGGAAATGATTTAGGGAGCTAGATAATAAAGTTAGGAGTTAATGTGAATCCGTGAGGTGAAGTGTAGGGGAAAAGTTAAGCTTTGTGAACTAAAATTTAGTTTATAGAGGGCGAATGAACTGCGGAGAAATGACTTTTGCACAAAAAATGTGACTTCTCTTGACTGAAGAAAGTCAAAGCTTGACTTGGCTTTTCACCAAAATGGAGTGATAACAGGACTAGTTGGGCAGATCCCAAGGTCCTCAAGGGGATGTTAGTGAGTGATTTGGGAAATAAGAAGAAGGGGGAGTTAGAGATGCCTCGCTTGAGCTATTCTGAATGAAAAATTGCCTCATACTTGTGATCTGAATAGATTTGACACTTGAAAACATGAAATGGATCACAAATGATCATTCAGCCACCACAAAACAACCTACCCGGCCTAATTACCTAGCATTTTATCTTCTTTTTGGTTTGGGTGCACTTGAACTAGCAAACCCAGCTTTTCAACTTTTCTTTCAGCTGCTCTCCTATCTAAATCTACCCTTATTTCTTCCAAGGGCTCAAATTAAACAGTTGAGCTCCTTTGCTTCTCTACCTATCTACTTATCTGCCAACATTAAATAGTTTGGACAGATTTTATTCTCTATCTTCTAAAACAAGCAATTTAAACCTAGGGAAGCCAAGATTACGATGTTTGGCTTTCCCTTAACTATAAAACTCTTCAAAAATGGTATGATTCTTAAAAAATGAAACTTGATGGAAATATGGAACTTTGCAGCAGTAAAAAGATGACATATTTGGCATGTAAAACAGTCAATCGTGAAATATGAAACCTGTTGCAATAGGCAGCTAACAAATTGAATGAATGGGAATAGTCACTTGACCACAAAGTCTAATACGTGCTTATTACAGATTTTTGGACATTTTTTGGACCAAAGTCAGGCATTTATGAGCAAAGTGGAAGCCAAATACGAGGAACAAGGCTAAGGATTTATAGGAGGGGTGTCTCATGCACTAAATGACCCCTTTCTCGAGTTCTCCGCCATCAATTTGGAGTTCAACAGCCCACCAAAGATGATTTCAAGGGGCAGCTGAATAGGTTTAGTGAAGTGGCTGATTAACTGCAGTTTTGGGCAGCCAAGCTCGTAAAGTTAAGGAGGATTGTTGGGAGTCCTTGTGTTGCATAAGTAGGAAGGCTTAAAGCCTTGGTAGTTTAGCTCTTGAATAGTTTGTTTTTGCACTTTATTGCAGCCCTGCATTTAGCTCATTTTTCGAGCTCTTTCTATAAACAGTTTTCTGACATGACTATTATTTTTGAGTAATGAAGATGAATATCGCTTTGCACCAG
This sequence comes from Pinus taeda, assembly GCA_000404065.3. Taxonomy (NCBI): domain Eukaryota; kingdom Viridiplantae; phylum Streptophyta; class Pinopsida; order Pinales; family Pinaceae; genus Pinus; species Pinus taeda. The sequence continues at coordinate 152,134 of APFE030855304.1, read as the reverse complement.
TTTTGAGCTTTCTTAGGAGGTTGTAGCTCTTGGGGTTGGGCCCAACCCAAGTGCCAGTACCTCCTTTGTGTACTTTTATGTGTCTTTCTTGCATTCATAGAATAATTTCTATTATTTAGGTTAAAATCTTGCTTTGTTACTTAGGTTGTTTTTGATGATTAAGATAGTTTTTCATGCTTTAGGTTGATTTGATAGTTTGGTAACAGAAAAGATCTACAAAAAGTCCATCAAGCAATCCTTGATCTCATCTCTCCCTCCTTGGGACCATGAGCTGAGACCAAGGCATACTTGCTGCCACAAAAACATTGTTTTTGCCTTCCAATGCAATTGCTAGTGTTAGATTTTAAGTTGGAAAAGTTGATATCAGTTGTGTTTTCATGTTTAGATCTATTCTTGCTTAGTTTCCATAGCTTTCTTGCATGATTTCCTATCTATAGACTTTTGTTCATCATGTTTCTGGTTTTTATGTCAGATCAGGTCAAAAATAGATAGATCTTTGGTTTTTTCAGTCTTTGTTTGATCAGTTTTTTAAAATAGTGTGCAGAGCACCTGTAATACATTCCTATCTACCCTTCCTCCATCATACAATCTGTTCCAACCCCTAATTCAATATTTCTTCCCTTCATTTGCCACACTTTCCCAATTTGCCCTAATTTCTACATTTTTTGTGCAACATTGCTCTCTCCATCCTTGAACAAATCCAACCATCTTCATCACTCCTTAGCATCATTTACTAGGTCCTAGACTCCTTAACATCCTTATCCATCCTTCATTTCCACTTTCCCACCGTTTTTCCACCATCAACCCTCTAAAAACCACTTTCACCCAGTTCCTGTAGAACCCCTGCAGACTTCCTGTAAAATTTCACACGAGTAGTTTTTCGAGATCTGATCACTGTGGAATTCTCAAGAAGGGTGCTAAGGACCCCTTAGGTCCTCTTCTCACCTTCCCAACCGCCTGCAAATTCTCGTTCCGCTTTCTTTCGCCAATAAACCTCTCCACAGTCAAAAATAGTTAAACCACATGCATAATAATTCTGCATAAAATTACTCAAAAATACAAAAAGATGCTTTTTTCCATATTTTCCTTCAAAAGTAGCTTAGAAACATGCATTTTACCTTTCCAAGAGTCAATGGTGTCCATTTTAGCAGCTTTCATCTCTTTTCTTACACAAGTAGGGTTAGTCAGTAAAACTAGGGTTTACTAAGGTTTGCATTTCCTTTCAGCTTTCATCTCCTTTCTACAAGTAGACTAGCCTCTTTTGAGTTAGCTTTCATCCATCACAGTTAAAAGCTTCTTCTAAGAACTCATAGAAGTTGGATTAAGCTCCTAGTGAACTTGTGCTAGCTGATCAAGTGACAGCCTGCGGTAAGAGATAGTACTTGTGCATATAGCACCATCTCATCCAAGTTTGTTACAAACTACCAGGTTGATAAAAGTAAAGAAGGGATCCCTAGGAGTTGCAGCATTATTGCTGCAATACTGGAGCCCACCATCTTTTTGGCGTCATTTCTGGGGAAGCGTCAGAGTATTTGTGATTACTATTTTTCCTCTATTTTCTACTGCAACATTCTTCTAAGTAGTTTATTTCCGCAAAAGTAGATTAGACATTTCCTGCTTTCATTTTATTTCAACAAGCGTAGAATAGATATTTCCCGCTTTCATAGATTATCATTTCAATTCCACAAATTCAATTCTGCAAGCATAGATTAGCATTTCAATTCTGCAATTTCAATTCTGCAAGTGTAAATTAGCCTTTCAATTCTGCAATTTCAATTCTGCAAGCGTAGATTAGCATTTCAATTCTGCAATTTCAATTCTACAAGCATAGATTAGCATCTCAATTCTGCAATTTCATTTCAACAACATAGACTAGTCATTTCCTGCTTTCATTTCAATTCTACAATTTTCATTCCAGCAAGGTTTATTTTAGTTAGTTGCAATTTGTTGTTCAATCAATTTCAGTTTTGCAGGTACAAGTAGAGAAAAACACAAAAACAACCAAAAAGATTTCCTTTCATGCCTCATAGAAACAGAGACAATTCAAGAAAATTCCTACCCAACACCCCCACCACATCTCTGAGTCACCCTTCTCTCTTCTTTGGTGGCAGTGATCTAGAAGAACCTATAGGTGAACCTCCAGAGATATACAAAGATCCTATAACAGAAGAAGAGCAAGAGAACATTCCTCATGAGACCATGGCTAAACACAGAAACAGTATAGGAAATGAGGAGAGAATAGAAGGCACATTTCCCATCTGAGAGGCCAATGGGGACACAAAAATGAAAAACATAAGTTCCTTAGCCTTACCTCACTTCCATGGATTGACCACTGAAGACCCTAATACCTTATTGTTTGGGTTTTATATCCTTTTTCAAACTTATGACTATGCATAAGACGAGCAAAAGTTGAAACTCTTTCCCTCTACACTCAAGGATGCAGCACTCCACTAGTCCATCGGGTTACCTGGAAACAGTATCACAACTTGGTTTAGAGGCAGCAAGCCTTTAACAACAAATACCAGGATTACTGTAGGTCAAAGGAAACAAAGGGAGAAATATTTCCGATGACCATGGGAAGTGATGAATCTTTAGAATACTATGAAGAAAGGTTCCAACTCAGTTATAAAAGGGTCAGGTGCACACTTGACCCCGAATCTCTAAAGCTAGTTCTACTCCGAGGAGTCCTTGAAGACCTTCTAGATACACTCCATTTGCTGGCTGGGGGATACATCTACCAACTACCTTATGATGACATAAAGACTGTGTTTAGAAACCATTCTAGAGTAGCCCGGAAAAGAGGTAGGGGGAGTCATCTTTCAGCCAGTGCCACCTTCTCCAAACATGAGTTTGCAAATCAGATGGAAGACCTCAAAAGTGAGGTGAGACAGACCATTGCCATGCAAATGGATACCTTCCGAATCCAACAGAAGAAAGAGGAAGCTGAGAGGGATTTGGCCATATTTTGTCCCAGATGCACAAGGAAGCATCCTATGAACGAGTGTCCATTGCACTCCATAGAGGTATGTTTTGTTTGTGAGGCAAACCACCCTACAAACCAGTGCCCAACCTTACCCGGATTTAAAGCTATGTACCAAGAGGAGGGAAGAAGCCACTGAACCACTTTACTTCCTAAGCCAAAGGAGGCCACATGGACCCAGACATTACCAGCAGGGGATGCAAGGGACATCCCAGACTTATTACAACCCCAACCAATCCACTCACATACTTTATTGGGGTCCCCTTGCTCATCGTTCCTGGTCTGCACCCCCTCCTTAGTCATATTCATCTCAATACCATACTCAACCTACTGCTTATTTGTTTCATTCTCATGTTTAGCCACAACCTCAGTGGAATGCACCTCAACAGGGGTGGAGGCCCCAGTACAACTCTCCTCCTGATATTTTTCCTCCACCACTTGCTCAACCACAACCATTACCTCCTGCTCCTCCAAGACAAGCCTAGATACCTGCTCAACCGAACCTGAACCCCAATAACAGACAGGCCCAGTAGGTATATATTGGAGAGACAACATGCCCTACCTATGCTGTGGAGATTCAGGAGATCAACCTATGATCTGGGAAGGTCCTCCCAGATAGCCAACCTCCTCCTAAGGAGAATGAGGAAGAAAAACAGGAAAGTGAACCAAAAGCCATTCCACCCTTTCCTGAGAGACTAATTGGAACCACGCAACCAAACACAGAAGAGACTGAACTTCTGGGAGAACTTAAACAGCTATGTGAAAAAATACCACTTCTCCAGGCCATAAAAGATGTACCAATCTACAACAAATTTATCAAAGAGAAGAGTTTCAGGTACCTAGGTATGCGCAAGAGAGATGCCCCAACTATCAATGTCATAGGACAACTGTCCGACCTGATGTTGGTACAAGTAATCTGTCCAAAATATCTGGACCCTGGAAGTCCTATAGTCGACGTCCACATCAATGGCACCATAATCCCCCACACCCTGATTAATCTAGGGGCTGCTATTAATGTGATGACCAGGGACACTATGCTTAAGCTCAACCTTCAGAGTTCCCTAAGAAAGACCTCGACAGTACTGCAGTTAGAAAACCGCTCCACCGTGACCCCTGAGGGGATTGTGGAAGATGTCATGGTCTCCATTGATTCTTGGGAGTACCCTGCGGACTTCTTGGTCTTTTAGCCAAAGGAAAAACTCACTGGGTACCCCCTCATCTTGGGAAGGCCTTGGTTAGCTACTGCAGATGCTTACATCAGTTGTCGAGCTGGGAGCATGACCATTAAGAATGGGCCTATGTCCAAACAGCTAGTCCTATATCCTGTTGTGCAACCTCTGCTAGAACATGACTTACCTCTCTAGTTGGAGGAGGAAGATGAGAATTAAGTCTACTCTACACCATTGTGCACAGTGGAAGCCACTAGGGGAGGTCCTCAAACCGCGGATGACCTTATTGAGAACTTGATTCAAAATCCACCTCCTAGTATGTTGCCATTAGAAGAGTTGGTAGAAGACACCCAAGCTAGTGCTTTAGTGGATCTCTGTGTGGCTGATCTGACCTCTCCTCGAGTTAAGAATGTCGAATTTGGCCCTGAAAAAACCTTGAAGATCAACTCATCCCTATCCCCCTCTCAGGAGGAGGAGCTGTGTAGCTTATTGAACAGCCATTTGGATGCTTTTGCTTGGAGCTATAAGGAGATGAAAGGAGTCCACCCTTCAGTCTGTACCCATCACATTTACATTAAAGAGGATTTTAAACCAGTCAAATAGCCTCAGAGGAGAATGAATCGAGCCCTTAAGGACATTATCAAAGAAGAACTGCAAAAGTTGTTGGATGCAGGATTCATCTACCCCATCTCTGACAGCGAGTGGGTTTCTCCTTTGGTGCTTGTGCCAAGAAAAATGGGAAGTGGAGAATTTGTGTAGATTATCGAGAACCTAACAAAGCTACCAAAAAGGACCATTTCCCTTTGCCTTTCATAGATCAAGTGTTAGATTGCCTGGAAGGGAAGAAGTTTTTTTCCTTCCTAGATGGGTTTAGTGGGTATAATCAAATCCAAATCAGCCCGAAAGACCAAGATAAGACCACTTCCACTTGTCCATGGGGTACCTTTGCCTACCGGGTCCTTCCCTTCAGGTTATGCAATGCTCCTGCCACTTTCCAGAGAGCAGTACTGAGCATATTTGCTGAGTTGATTCATGATTCGGTGGAAATCTATATGGATGAATTTAATCCTTATGGGTCCAACTTCCAAGAGGCATTGACTAACCTGGGAAAAGTTTTAGCCAATTGTATTGAAATGAACCTGTCCCTTAGTCCTAAAAAATGTGAATTCCTAATGACTAAAGGGACCGTGCTAGGTCATACAATTTCTCAGCAAGGATTACAGGTGGATCCCAACAAGATTGCTATCATCCAAAGGGTCCCACCTCCTCAAAAGGTAAGAGATGTTTTGAGTTTTCTAGGCTTAGCAGGATATTACAGAAGATTCATTAAATATTTCAGTAAGCTAACCTCTCCGTTGTTTGGTCTTTTGGGGAAAGATGTTGACTTTATATGGACTGACAACTATCAAGAGGCTCTGGATGCATTGAAAGGTAAGTTGGTAACTTCCCCAATCTTGAGAGGTCCAAACTGGGCCCTACCTTTCCACATTCACACAGATGCCTTGAACAAAGCCATAGGCGCAGACTTAGGACAATTTGAAGAAAAGCTACCATATGCCATATATTTTGTCAATAAAAACCTGTCCAAGGCAGAGTTAAACTATACTGTAACCGAGAAAGAACTCCTAGCTATAGTCCATTCCCTAAACAAGTTCAGACACTACATCACTAGTTATCAAACATTCGTACACATTGATCATGCTACAATTAGGTATTTGATGAATAAACCTGATGTAAATGCTTATATCATTAGATGGTTACTTTAATTGCAGCAATTTAATTTGACCATTATTGATAACCCAGGTAAGGAAAATGTTGTTACTGATTTTCTGTCTAGACTAGATTTGCCTGTAGGTGAAGAAGGGATGGTGGATGATCAAACGCCAGATGAACACCTGTTTTCTATTTCAGTACTCTCTCCATGGTTTGTTGATATAGCAAATTACTTGGTTTCAGCACATTTTTCGCCACACCTATCCTCAAAAGAGAAGAGCAAGATCGTGAGGAAAAGCGCCCCATTCACTTGGATTGGGGGCAACTTGTTTAAACTTGGCCCAGATCGAATTTTGAGTCGTTTGGTAAGGGAGGACGAAGTTTTTGACATCCTCCTAACCTGTCATGATGGGCCCTGTGGAGGCCACTTTGCAGCAAAAAGAACCACCTTCAAAATTCTATAGGCAGGGTATTATTGGCCCACTCTTCATCAAAATGTCAAGAGATACATCAGCCAATGTGACCGATGTCAAAGGATGGGGAAACTGGCTCCAAGGGATGAGATGCCCCTACAACCTCAAGTGACTTTCGAGCCATTTGAGAAGTGGGGCATGGACTTTGTGGGTCCTATCAACCCTCCTTCAAAACAAAAGTCTTACATCATTATGTGCACTGACTACTTGACCAAGTGGGAAGAAACAAAGGCAATCAAGGCAGCAACAGAAGAAAAAGTAGTTGAGTTCTTGAGGGAAAATATCTTTTACAAGTTTGGCTACCCAAGAGAATTAGTCACAGATCAAGGAATTTAGTTTACCTCCAACCTGATTGAAGACCTGCTCACTCATCACAAGATTAAGCACAGAACTTCCACCCCTTATCATTTGCAAGCAAATGGACAGGTGGAAGTCACTAACAGAGCTTTGGAAGAGATTTTGACTAAGGTGGTGAGTAGCAGTAGAAAATATTGGGCAGATCGCTTGGTTGAGGCCACCTGGGCCTATAACACTACTTGGAAAACTACAACAGGTTTCACACCCTATGAGCTAGTCTACAGGAAGAAGGCTTTGTTGTCCATAGAATTTGAATATAACACATTGAGGTTGGTAGCTCAGCTAGACCTAGATCTCAGCCATGCACAACAAAAAAGATTACTGCAACTGAATGGATTAGATGAACAGAGAATGCAGGCCCTTCTCCACTCAGAGGTAGTCCAACTTGAAAGAAAGATATGGCATGACCGGCACCTTAAAGAAAAGAAATTTCAACTAGGAGATTGGGCGATGTTATATGATTCAAGATACAAGGATCTCAAAGGAAAGCTGAGGACAAGATGGCTGGGGCCATATATAGTGGAGAAATGCAATGATAATGGTTCAGTCCTTATCAAGACCATTTATGAAGAAGCCATCCCCATGATCGTCAATGGGCATCGATTGAAAATCTACAGGAAGCCCCTTTCTAAGCAGGAGATCATTGAAACTCTGGGTAAATCAGTGTTGGTAGTGGAGCAGGCCCCTGTCTCCACTCCACCCACACCTTGAAAACAAAAACAAACAAACAAAAAGGAATAAAAGATCCCTAGGTGAAAACCTCTTGGAGGCGCCCAGGGTGGACAGTGAGGGTGAAAACCTCCTGGAGGCGCCCCAGCTATCTCAGACCAAAATAAATAAATAAACCTAATTTCTGTTGAATAAATTGCAGGTTGCAGGAAGGTCATTACAGGTTTTAGGAGAATCGCACAAGACAAGGACAGAGGTCATAATTGGGCTGCAAGCATCCCTCACAATCCATTCCTCCATGACCATTACCCTTTCCTAAGATTTGATGTCATTTGGGCTAAGATTTCACCTTCTACAGGAAATTATGTATCTTCTACAGGAAGATCCAATATAACCTACAGAAAAGCAAAAATCGATCTTAGAAGAGGACCCGAAGGTTGGGAATCTATCTATGAGGCCCGTAAACCTCCCTGCTTCCATCCATCACCATATGTCACCCTTTTCCCATCTTTGTACACCTCCATTGCACTCATTTTTTTGTCCCTGCACAGTCACACACAGAAATCCTATTTCCTTCATGCTGCCAACAAATTTTTAATGACAAATCAAATTTGTAATACTCTCCATATAGACTCCTTATCAGTCGAGACCCTCATCAGCAGTTGTAGCCCTGCTCATTCTAGCTTGCATTCCAGGAGGAGAAGCAACTACAGGAAATCCTTCAGGATTCATGTAGCAGTTGATCCCTTTGAAAGACATACTCCAGATATAGGGACAGCAAAGTATGGCATATGAAACATGCATGGAGCTCTACTTGAACATGTGAACATTAGCAACCGCCTGAGGCCAAGCATGCAGTGCGCAAGCAGCAATAGCAATGAAGAAATGGGTTCCAAAATCTGAAATATGCATAACATGGCCGCGACTACGCAGGTAAGTGCCTAAACCTGTTCTTCAATTGCATAAATCATATTTCAAGGCTGCATGACTATGGGAATGGTTTGGATTGAGTAGAATCGGTGGCCAGTCAATTGGCCACCCTCGGCCAGTTACACATCCTTGTGGAATCCAAACGAGCCCCGTTAAATTCAAAATTTCCGATTAGATACACAGCCAGCACGTGTGGAATGTCCATTCAGGAAGAAATCTTCGGGACTGGTAGTGGTGGCGGTAGATAACGGGAGAAAGGAGGTGATGGCGATCAGGTGGCATGCAGAAACATTATGGTTGTAATGTACGATCAACGGTCCGGTCTGGCCACCTCATCCCCTCATCACGGATCATGCCCACAGTTAAAAGACAGCTCAATTGAAACTTCACCACCCTTTTTTCATTCTGCACTCACGACGTTCACATCTGGAGTACGCACCTACCACTTCTAGAGCAGCTAACCAGTCGTCCTCCACCAGTTTTCTGCCTATTTTATGAAAATCTCCCACCTATCAGGCTCTACTGAAAGCACAGTTTCATTCTACAGGAGCCAGGAGATTTTTGCAGGAAGGGTTCTACAGGAAAGGCAGAGAACAGCTCTGTAGAAAGAAAACTCTGGATTTTCGTCGGAATTCAAGCTCAAAATGAGGTAGGCTCGGGAAAACTTCTCTATGCATGATTTGTTTGAGTAAAGTGGAAAATTGAACATGGCAGTAGATTAGAAAAGAGAGTGGAAGTCTACCTGTGCATTAAAAAAGCGAAAGTATGCCTGCATATTTCCCTGATTCTACACAGTTTCTTTCTCTCTCTGCAACTGAAATCTCCCCATCCTTTTCCATATTCCCCTGTAAGAAAGATACATGCAGCAGTAAAGGCCAGCTTATGTGTGTGTGTAAAAAAAAAAAAAACGAATGTGCATATCTATCTGCGTGCTGAGAAAAGAACATGTGTCCTTATCCTCTATTCTGTAGAAAAAATTCTTTCTTTTCAAAACCAGGAAGTCAAATTCAAGGTGGCAGCAGTTTAAAATGGGAGAATTATTGTCATTTGATATTGTAAAGAAGCAGCCGGGACATTCCTTCTTGGGTTCAGAGGACACTGAATTCAGCTATCCTCTATTTCAATGATTGACTGTTTTTTTTCCCACCTAAGCATTTTATTTTCTAGTTAAAACACAAAAAGAGCATTCAACACCATGTCAGGAGGATTCATAAGGAAAGAACCCTTAGACTCTAGCAAATTACATGAGCACCCTAAGGTGGTGGACCTTTTCACTAGGGCAAACTGGATATCCTTCTTTGATAGAATTCAGGGTTATGATGAGAAGATAACTGAAGAGTTTTTGATGTCCCTGAGACCACATTTGAAGACACATGCCACAATTAGTTTTAGGGGTTTGACCCTAGAACTCACACCTGATCTAATCATTAGAATTACTGGTCTACCATTGGGGCTCCCTTGTAGCAAAGAGGAGAGATCATTGGACAAGTTGCTAAGAAGACATTTTTTCTGCTTGAGGAGCGTCCTGTAGAAGAAAAAAATGGGGTTAGAAGGACAAGCTTTCCTCCTCTCTGGAGTGAAGTTAGTTATCAAATAATGAAGTATATCACATGTGAAAGGAGGTTAAGCATCATTTATGGATATCATTTCAGGTTACTACATGAATTAAGGTATGGGATGGACTTGCCTCCAGCCAGAAAACTGAGCATCCCATATTTCCTCCTTCAGTCCTTAATTGAATGTGGTACAAAGCTAAATGAAGGGATCCCAGATCAGTTGGCCCACCATTGGCTCATCAAACTATTGGTGGAAGATGCTTTACACACCTATACTATCCCCATAGCTTGGGAAATCTTTAGAAATATGTCCAGGGATGATGACATTAGAACTTTGGCTGAGAACATCACCCCATCCAGTAGTGATGAGGGGAGAAAACTGAAGAAATTGAGAAGAACAATGATGAGGGAGCAGAAGACATTCAACAGAGGGAAAAACAGAGGAAGAACATAAAGAAAAAGAAGAATTTTACAAGACTGTTGAGCCTAAAATAGAGAAAGAAACAATAGCAAAAACAGTGAAGGAAAAGAGGAAACCGATTGTAAAGAAAATGGCCAAGGAAGCCCAAAAGAAGGCTGCCACGGCCAAAGTAGGCACCTAGCAAGAGAAGGAAAAGACACACCCTGAGATATCAGTAACACGGGCAGAAATAATGGGCATAGAGATTTCTACAGGAAGTGAAGGAAAAGAACAACAGCAAGAGGAATCCCCTGAAATGTTGTCACGGGAAGCAGCAGCTGTGCTTGCTGCATTAAGCACACCTACAAAACAAAAAGGAAAAAGAAAGAGGCAAACCTCCATGTACTTTAAAGCCAGAAGAAGCACAAAGATCAAAGTGGGAAAACCCCATCCACCGTCAAAGGAACCAATTGTCATTGAGGACACAACCACTAAAAAGAAGGAAGAGTCTCCTTCCAAGATATCTATCACCTATGAAAGAGGAAGCCCAAAAGCCTCCACCTGGAAAGAGAGAATTAGGATGATGGACTCAAAGGCAGCTCTACAGGAAGCTAAAACATCTCTACAAGAAACTCTAGCTAAGTTAAAAGAGACTGATAAATTGGAAGAGAAGGAAACAAAACAATCACAAGGAGAAGACAGGACTGAGAAGATACTGGAACCAAGCCCTCGGCCTAGTTTGGGCTCATATTACAACTTGTTAGAAAGTGGGAAGATCATCCCACAGAAGTTTGTTGTACCACTTTTCTTTGCATTGGAACAAGAACGGGTTAGGACTCACACTTGGATGAGAATTGCAAAGCTGATGTTGAGATGCTGACAAAATTGTTGCAAGAAAAGGAGTATCAAGTAGCAAAATAAATACAGGGTTTAAAACAATAGTTGCAAGAAAAAGAAGCCCAAATGGCCTGCATGGCCAGCTGGGCAGTAGAAGCCTTACAATGTAGGAAACCTGCTAAGTCCTATGCATTATATCTTAAATATCAATGGTTGCAATTTCAAATTAACACATTGGCCCAAAGGGGCACCATTCCATTTCAGAATTACAATCAGTTTATGTATTTGTGTGACAATAGATCAGCTAAAGATAAAGCCAAGTTAGCATAATTCTATTTACACAACTTGGCACTTCCAAACATGAATCTATGGGACCCCAATGCTGCATTGGGAGATGTAAAACTCATGGCTATGGCTTCTTGGTTAAGCCATGAGGAAAAGAGGGCCACTCCCCAACCAGAATAAGGGAGGCATTGGCAAGAGTGCCACTTTATAAACAGACAATGCAAAACCTAAAGGCCAACTGGATTGGCCTAAAGTTCAATCCTCCATTACTTTTAGGACTACTGTAAGGGGTCAAGGAAGAAGAAGAACATGGGCAATGGGAGGAAGTAGAGAGAAAAGCAGGGTTTCATGACCGAGAAGAACACATCACCTCGGAAGCCTGGGATGTCAGAGAGGCAGTCAAAGAAATCAAAGATGACGAACTAGATGAGTAATACATTCAGCAGGGGAGTGATGATGAGCCCCAAAAATGGGTAACTATATGGGCTCATTTTGCCTATTATTCTCGATTAATCCACCATTCTTCATAGTTTTATGCATAATTTTGAATATATTTATGTTAATTGAATGAATGGGAATAGTCACTTGACCACAAAGTCTAATACGTGCTTATTGCAGATTTTTGGACATTTTTTGGACCAAAGTCAGGCATTTATGAGAAAATTGGCAGCCAAATACGAAGGAACAAGGCTGAGAATTTATAGGAGGGGTGTCTCCTACACTAAATGACCCCTTCCTCGAGTTCTCCACCATCATCCCAGAGTTTAACAGCCCACCAGAGATGATTTCAAGGGGCAGCCGAGCAGGTTTAGTGAAGTGGTTGATTAACTGCAGTTTTGGGCAGCCAAGCTCCTAAAGTTAAGGAGGATTGTTGGGAGTCCTCGTGTTTCATAAGTAGGAAGGCTTCAAGCCTTGGTAGTTTAGCTCTTGAACAGCTTGTTTTTGCACTTTAGTGCAGCTCTGCATTTAGCAAATTTTTCGAGCTCTTTCTGTAAATAGTTTTGTGTCATGAATATTTTTTTTGAGTAATGAAGATGAATCTCGCTTTGCACCAGCTCTGAGCTTTCTTAGGAGGTTGTAGCTCTTGGGTTTGGGCCCAACCCAAGTGCCAGTACCTCCTTTGTGTACTTTTATGTGTCTTTCTTGCATTCATAGAATAATTTCTGTTATTTAAGTTAAAATATTGCTTTGTTACTTAGGTTGTTTTTGATGATTAAGATAGTTTTTCATGCTTCAGGTTGATTTGACAGTTTGGTAATAGAAAAGATCTAGAAAAAGGCCATCAAGCAATCCTTGATCTCATCTCTCCCTCCTTGGGACCATAAGCTGAGACCAAGGCATACTTGCTGCCACAAAAACATTGTTTTTGCCTTCCAATGCAATTGTTAGTGTTAGATTTTAAGTTGGAAAAGTTGACATTAGTCGTGTTTTCATGTTTAGATATGTTCTTGCTCAGTTTTCATAGCTCTCTTGCATGATTTCCTATCTATAGACTTTTGTTCATCATGTTTCTAGTTTTTAGGTCAGATTAGGTCAAAATAGATAGATCTCTGGTTTTTTCAGTCTTTGTTTGATCAGTTTTGGAAAATAGTGTGTAGAGCACCTATAATACATTCCTAACTACCCTTCCTCCATCATACAACCTGTTCCAGCCCCTAATTCAAGATGTTTTCCCTTCATTTGCCACACTTTCCCAACTTGCCCTAATTTCTACAAAATTTGTGCAACATTGCTCTCTCCATCCTTGAACAAATCCAACCATCTTCATCACTCCTTAGCTTCATTTACTAGGTCCTAGACCCCTTAAACATCCTTATTCATCCTTCATTTCCACTTTCCCATAGTTTTTCCAACATCAACCCTCTAAAAACCACTTTCGGCCAGTTCCTGTAGAACCCCTGCAGACTTCCTGAAGAAGTTCACGCGAGCAGTTTTTCGAGATCTGATCATTGTGGAATTCTCCAGAAGGGTGCTAGAGACCCCTTAGGTCCTCTTCTCACCTTCCCAACCTCTTTCAAATTCCCACCCCACTTTCTTTCACCAATAAACCTCTGCACAGTCAAAAATAGTTAAACCACATGCATAATAATTCTGCATAAAATTACTCAAAAATAAGAAAATATGTTTTCTCCATATTTTCCTTTAGAAGTAGCTTAGACACATGAATTTTACCTTTCCAAGAGTCAATGGCATCCATTTCATCTCTTTTCTTGCACAAGTAGGGTTAGTCGATAAAACTAGGGTTTGCTAGGGTTTGCATTTCCTTTCAACTTTCATCTCCTTTCTGCAAGTAGACTAGCCTCTTTTGAGTTAGCTTTCATCCATAAAAGTTAAAAGTTTCTTCTAACAACTCATAGAAGTTGGCTTAATCTCCTAGCGAACTTGTGCCAGCTGATCAAGTGACAGCCTGCAATAAGAGCTAGTACTTGTGCATATAGCACCGTCGCTTCCAAGTTTGCTACGAACTATTGGGTTGATAAAAGTAAAGAAGGGAGCCCTAGGAGTTGTAGCATTATTGCTGCAATACTGGAGCCCATCACATGCATCTGTCATGCCCCTAAGCCATGGCATCCAAGGCGTCAAAGGTTGTGACCCTGTTTTTCAAATAGGCACATGGCCTGTAGGTCTGTTTTTCAAATAGGCGCACAATCCGCATGTATCTATTTCACACAAATGCGTAGGCATCATGCACTCCAACGTTCAAGATATGGCAACCCTCGAAGGGTTTCGTTGCAACATTTCTCACCTTTGACTCACAAAACGCACTTCTAAGGATGATTTTTGCGCAGAGTTTCCACGTAAAACCCTTAGTTTTTTGTGGTGACTGCACGATTCCAAAATAGTCTCCCATACGGCCAAGAATAGTCAAACATAATAGGTTGTACAGGGGACCCCTGTATAGCCTGTCTACCCTAAGGCTACCAAAAAGACAAAGAGTAAGGTACAATCCCTTACCTAGCTCTCCCCGTGTGCATTCCTGGTGCTAGCTAACCACAACAGAAAGAACTACTCTAAAACCTCACTCTGACCTCTCCAACTCAATATTTCAAATGAAGTGATATTTGGCCCCCTTATCCCTATCTATCACCCTTTTCACCATTTTTTAGAGTCCATTACAGAATCCTGGGACATCCATTGACAAAACCAAAAGAAACACAAGGATCATTACCACATCATCTTCATCATGTAACTCTTCATTACGGTAAATGCTAAAACTCTTTTTTGGGTTAGTCGCACACTCAGAAATGCATGTCATGTACTCCTCTAGTTTTTTTTTTAATTCATAGCATTCAATCGGTCACGGATTATATATGTTTTAAAATATATGCTTTCACTTGGGGTAGGTCGTGTATATTGCAGGTACATCATACACAATCCACTTTGACAAACACCCTGACAGGAAAATAACAGATCATGTATCATTCTCCACTTAGCATGATCAGCTTCCTCCTAAGTTTGCATATCCTGAAATCATTTCTCCAAAATGCACCATAAGGTCCCTCATCTCAACCATGTTTATCACTCATCTCAACCGTGTTTAGCACCATCTCACCTTCGCATATGATAAACATATGTGCTAGTCTATAGAACCCTCCCACTCATTGCTCGTTTCATGTTTGTATACCCCTCTTCACTAATAAGAACCATGACTACTTACTCCCTCCCAATAACCACTCCACTACATGCCTTGAAATTCAACCTCATTATGCTACACTCATTGCACATGAACCCCAATTCCCGGGCCATCTCTAGTACTTCACGACAGATCAAGTTGGATGCACCTTTGTATCCTACATTTTTCCTATTAATCACCCATATCGCATAGCCCATCTGTGTCACTTCATCCACCTTGCCAACCCAACATGGAGACCACCCAATGGGATCACCATCCTTAGCAAAAAACTCCACACCTCCTTACATATCACCATCATTATGGGGCACCCAACTCTGTGGTTGTACATCCAAATCACCCTCATATTCTTTTGGCAACTGTAAAAATATTTTTTTAGGAAAGAGACTCCCACCCACATTTTTTTCTATTCATGTCTTTTACCCAGCACCAATTTCTAGTCACCCTTGGTCAGATCTTACACCTCACCAACAATAATTTTTCATTTTCATGCTAGTCAGAACATACTTACACCCACACTAGAAATCCTACTGACTCCAAGGCCATCACCATCAGTAAACATATTTTGTCCGCCACCATTTGCACAAAATCTCCGACCTCTATCTAGTTTTCCATATCCTCTTATATCGTCGGCTCTCATTATCATGTCTTATATGACCCACATTACTATAGTCCTTTTACATCTTATATTGATTCCCTGACCCAGCATGTCGGGCGGTTAATGCTCTTTCCATATCAACTTCAACATTTGTATTCTAGGATAGGGGAAGTAACTTGGATACTCCCTCCTTATAGGGATATCCTCGAGTGACACAATGGGAATCACTATTTCCCATTGTTGTCATCAATCCCCTTGACATGCGACACCAACATAAGATTTCATGTTAAGGTGGTGTCGTACTTAGCAACCGTTGTAGTTCTATCATTTAGTCGAAGACGCCCACATCCCTAAGCACCTCATCAATAGTGCTTACACCATGATACAAGGGAGGTACCTGAAGTAGAAGACCCATGCATATTGTAGCACCTCATTCAGTGATGTTTCACATCTATTATGCATGGGGAACCAAATTCAGTCTATTTCACTAGGAAGCGCCCTTGAGGGTGTCAGTAGTTGTCATCATCAGATATCAGCATGTCAACCAACATAACGTTGACTAGACATGATCATTCTTTGTCTGGTTGTAATAATATAATATTAGTTATCATAACGAGCATGGGATATGCTCACCTCATATAGACACATTTTTCTTCACTCTTTAGGTTTTCAACAGAGCATGGTTACCATTTGTACTCAGTCAAGGGGTTTCTCTACTCATCTCCATAACAAGTTATCCTCTCTCTCGAAAAGTTAATCAGACTCTCCATCAGAAAAGAAAACGTGATTTATTTCGGCTATATGTTTTCTCCTAACCTCATACATCAGGGGGGAATTGTTAACACCAAAAAATCGTACACATGTTGGCACAATCCATAAGACACTAAAAGATGTCCAACAAAATGCACAAGTGAACATTTTCCAGCTAAATACATTATGAATTTTAAAGAATTAAATTTCTCCTAAGGTCCAAAGTTTATAAAGTTAAAAACAGTTGATATCTCGTGACTATTTCTTTGATAAACGTGTGCGTGTGGAATATCCTTCAAAAGTTGTGTGGTTGCATAAAAGGATGACTCAGTGATTCGGTACCACTCTACACACTTAAGGTCGATTCTCTGACATGAGATCAGTTTAGTATAGTCAAATTCGAGTCACCCTGAAGATATGCAACCCTTAATGGAATCATCTTTTCCTACTCATGTGTCATTATCATACATGAACCAAGAGGGAAAAGATGGATTCAAAAAATATATATATAGATAGACCATGGGAGAGCCAAAATATGAGACATTGTTATGCTGGCCAAATTTCTATCAAAGCAACCTACCATTCCATTGTTGAATCCAAAGAAGGGAATAGCACTAGCATGTTGTCCATATTTCTTCTAATCAATCCATCATCCTAGTGAGAAAAGAGGAATCCACCATTGGAGAGTCTTCATGCTTCATTGAGAGAGAGGAGAAACTTGCAAATAGATTGAGGAAAATAAACCCCCTTGCTAAAGATTTTTTAGCACCATAGCTAAAATAATAATCTTCAAGTGTCTAAGATTCATCTATTGTATTCAACCGCTACTACCAGTAGTCAATAAAGGGAGATTTTTCCATTATTTTATTGATTTTTTTTCTCCATTTGAAAATTGTTTGTTTATTTACCCCTTTGGTTAGTTTATGTTTATCTATGCATTGTTTCCACTATTTACAATGTTGTGTTTATTTAAGTTTGTCCATTAATAGCACTAATTCTTCTCGCAATCCTTTACAAGGAATAATCAACTGCTAAGGAGGTTTGTTTTGGTACACCATTTCCAAAAAAACACTACCACACACATGTACTACACAGACACATTTGTACACATGACTCAACACATTAAACATATCACATAGATTTTAGAGACCACACCATCTCTAATCATGTGGACCAGGCCATACTTCCTCTTTTGTTTTTCCATATTCACAATCTTTACATGGGCACATTGTGAGAGTCATGTTCTCATGATAATAGAATCATAAATCAGTAGGAATTATTTTTTTTCAATAGATTCCATCCATGAGAAATCATCCTTCCATTAGAATGACCCCTGACAACCCTGTTAGACATAATGGAATTTATGTGTGTGTGTGTGTGCAGCAACATAATCATGTATATATAAGTACATGTGAAAATAAATTCAGGGTTAAGAGGACTCCCTTTTTACCATTGTATTTTCCATCATTTTCATGGACCCAACTAGCCTACTTGCCTGCCATACTTAGTCTATCTTGTAAAAAATATTATGTCAGGAAATTTTAGGGTCTAGATAACCTCCTAAGAATAATCAAGAATGCATTAGTTAATGGAATCATTTTTCTAGAATTCCCCTTTTTCTTTCACATATGTTGGGTACCATGTTCCTACGAATTTTCCTCATGGTGTTCCATGTTACCTTTTCCTCAACATGTTATTATCTATGCAAATCATGCATTAACTCTTCCTCGTAAATTTGTGGCTTTTCCTCCGTCCAACCAACTTATTCCAAATCCCCAAGTATGTAAATCAAGGGACAATTATAAAAGCAACATGAAATTCAGGAGGTAAAATAAAATGCAACATCACAAAAGGAAATACAATCCATAATCATAATCATACAAGACAAACCACACACAAAAATAGCATGGCCATGCATATTCATAATTCAATTTGCACAATTAAAGTTCAAAACCATGGCACATCAATAATCAAGTAAAATAGTCCCAAAAATTGACTCAGGGTCCTAAGTCCATCATTCATGGAACTCTCTGCCATCATAACCATGCATACATATGTGGAACAAAATCAACTTCATTTCCATGTCTCTACCACTGAACCTTCTCATGTGTAAGTAAAATCAACTTGCTGCCATGTAGTTGTTCATGCATTAATAAGATTGTTAGGTGTGTGTGTGTGTGTGTGTGCATACACACACATATGTGTGTGTGTGTGTGCATACACACACATATGTGTGTGTGTGCATACACACACACATGTGTGTGTGTGTGTGTGTGCGCGTACACACACATATGTGTGTCTGTGTGTGTGCGTACACACACATATATATGTGTGTGTGTGTATCACAAACCAAAAATGAAATCTACATAAGTTTGCTTTCAAATTTAGGAGGACATATGCATATTGGTTGTAACTATTATCCTACATTTGTAAATGTTAAAATTCAATCTATGACCCATATTAGAAAATAACTATAATCAACCTTTTTACCGAGACCATATTTACCATTTAGATTAGTATTTTTAAACACTTTAAAAATATTTGGCCTTCTTATTAAGGCTAGCAGTCATAGAAGCTTCAACCTCAAAGAGTTAGTTAGGACATTAAATGTCACATTAACATGCATCACCAGTCTTGTAGGAAATCTTAGGTTAGGATATAATCATTCCATGTTTAAATTAGCAATCAATCTCACATGTACATTATTAGCATCCATGATCATCATTCTATAACCAATACCTGCCAACCAATAATTATCATTTTCTAGATTCCCAACCAATGTACCTCTCATCATAAAAGTCATGGGATACATCCAATGCATTCATGCACATATACATAAACATGTTTATACAATCAATTGAACAGTATGAAACATAAGAGACATAGATATTTCCACAATCCCTCACATTATGTATTTACTCACATGGATACCTAGGCATAAACACATCACTTGTCCAGTAATGTCAAATTCATGCACAAAATCATCCATGTAATTCTGCAATAGTAAGTTTCAATATCATGTTGAAAGAATTTTCTCAGTATGCGTTCAATTCTGTAATCAAAGATTATATTTAATCATATTCAAAGTTAATTATAATATTCAGGGGTTAAATCTCCACTCCTCTCGAAGGGTTCAGACTTTGAACCTCCTGCTAAATTAATTTCTAATAGGGCACTAGCCTTGGTCCTCAAGGTTCTGTAATTAAACCTTTAGTCTTTAATTCCTTTCTCAATTGATCCCATTAGGTCCAAGTGTTGAACCTGGGATCTTTGATACCACCTGTAGCTTGCCAATGCCAACTCCTCTTTTTTTTAATTTTTTTTTTGGTTGCTCATACTTCCATATTGCATGAATATTGTACCATAAAAGGTAATGGTACATTTGATATAAGGTTTAGCAACCTATATATTTTAGTAAGACTATTTAGGCAATGTATTAAACATTATCATAGTTTTGTACCATAATTCCCATCTAACTCTTATAATCAATAGACTCATATACTATTGTGAATCAATATGTGTTTGTAGAATAAGAAGGGATAGAGGAAGGTTTACTCTAAAAATTAAATGTGTTGAACCAATACTCATATTACCATTCCTCTTCCCATTCATTTGTTCAAGAAAATAACAATTATGGTACACTGAATATATATATATATATATATATATATATATATATATATATATATATATATATATATATACTTGTTAGTTATTCACCACACTTATGGCCATGAGGGATCTCATACAATCATATGGTTGTAGGTTCAATTTCTCACCACATCTTGGATAGAACTCCCCAATTCATTGGTTATTAACTTGGGAAGACACAGTTCAAGCTTTGGTCTAACACCACCACTACCACAATGTTATACTAGTGCCACAGGTTTAAAATTCTAGGAAGGATATAAGCATCAAGTGACTAAAATGTCATCCCAACTAGTTAGATAACTAAGAAAGTTAAGAATTGTGGGAAATAGAATGTATGATTTTGGTATTCATTCAAAGCATGGAGAGAATGGTGGTTGAATGGCCAAGGCTCAAGACACTAAATTGAAGGATTGCACAACTATATCTTTACTTGTGTTTAAACCATTATGGCATAGAAACAAACCAAGCATTAAATGTTAAAGTGCCAGTGAGTTAATCATTGAATAGAATAGAATGACAATTTTGTTAGGTGTAGCAATAACATTTGACTTATACAGTATTCTTTCAACGAAATGAACCATGCCAATCTAGCAATGATTCCAACATTTAAATAACATAACTAGAGCATAAAATACCTCTGATGAAAATGTTGACTGGGAAGTTGTAACTGGATATTCCTTCTAATAAGTACTAATCCATTCAACAAACATTGTATTTCTATTAACTTGTCGCCTAGCAGCCATCATTGCACTTGTATCTTCTTGTGTGAGAGAACTTGGCACCCATGGTAGAAATGACTAAAGCACTTATGCTCCTATGGTGCCAATTATGCAACTTGAAATTTTATCTTGTTCCTCCAGAGTAAGATGACCATCAAACAATGATTGTAGCTCAAGTTCTCCTCAAATACATGTTGGTCTAGAGTGACTCCTTTAGATTTTCTCATACATTGAACATTTGAAGCAAGTTCTCGGTGCTTCGGTATCTAATCTACAATTTTAGATGTGGCTAACCTTTCTATAACAATGTATTAAAGATTAGGAAAATGTGTAGCATTCTAATAAACTACAGAAAATCAAACTTTGAACCAACATTAGTGCTTTGGAAATGACCTCACTCAAAAATATATAATTCATAATCCATGTAATATCTCTCAAGATTTTTCAATGGACATATTTTGGTAAAAACATACCCAATAGCCAACAAATTGTGGGGGTATGAGAGAAATTCTAGATCTTAAAAACCACAAAATTTTCCCAATTTCCCTCCAATTTGTTGTCCATTAGCCTCCTATATTTCAACACATTTGAGAGAATAGTATTGTAAACCCATGGAGAGTGGGCAGAATTAGAGGAATACCATATATTAAAGTAATATGAGAGAAAATAGAAACCTTCAAACAATTTACCACCAAAACATGCAAGTTTTCCAAATTTCCATGGTTGATCATCTGAACAAGGTAAGGAAGGCGGAAATATACCAACATACTTGTAAAGGGCTCACATCCCACTACTTTAATCCACATTATTATCTCCAAGGGACAAAATGAGAGAACATGACAATCATAAATTCAAAAGAACCTTTCCCTACTTCCTCAATGTTCTAATTGTTGCTGCCTCTAGTGCTCTCCTCTAGTGAGAGCTTGTTCTCCCAACATCTCTTCTCGCCAAAATTTGTGGAAGTGAAGACACTTCAGAGAGATACTAATCTTCAAAACAACATTGTTGAGAGTATTTTAAGATGGACTTCATCCACTACAATTGCCTTTCTATGAAGCATTGTTATTGTACTTTTGAGGAATGTTATGAAACCAGCTCACAAAAAGATATAAAAGATAGATCGGCGACTTAAAAATCAGCCTCTTCGAGGGGGCAACCTTCTTTACATTACACAAATGAACAATTCTTGGATGATACAAATGAAAAGACCTCATTTCTATACAATCAGAGCCTACATAACAATAATATTGTAGAGGCACAACAATAACAATAGTGGGCTTCTATGGGGCATAATAATAACAACATGGGGACTATATGGCCACAATAATACAATAAGGGGGTTGCACTAATAACAATAAGGGATTACACTAGTAGTATAGGGACCTAAAATTCCCCTCGCCTTCAAAAAATGTTGTCCTCAACACTTGAGTAGTTCTGGATGCTTCTATATAAAATTTTCATCCTCCCATGTGGAATCTTCACCAGGTATGTTCTTCCACTTGATGAGATACTCTAAAATTGATTGATTTCGTACTTCTCAATTTCTTGTTTTTGTGACTGCTTCCGATTCCAATATGATTTTTCCTTCCTCGTCAAGCTCTGGAAATATTGTTTGAACCGGGACTTCTCACCTATAACCTTCTTTAAGCATGAAACATGGAAAACTGGGTGCCCTCAGGAAGATGCAGGAAGCTCCAATTTGTATTCCATAGTACCAATGTTTTGTAAAACCTTATACAAACCATAACACTTTGGTGATAATATATTATCCTTATTAGCTGGCTTAAGGGACATTTTTTTGTATGGTCGTAGTCGTAGAAATGCCCAGTCACCTACATCAAAACTTTTTTCGTTGCGATGTTGATCTACCTGTTGTTTCATTCTATTTTGCGCCAAAGTGAGGTTATCCTTTAAGAGTTGGAACTTGTTTTTGATGCTCGATGTGATCTTCGACTGCTTAAACATTAGAATTTTCTTTTAAAGATGATGTGATGGACGATGGATGATATCCATAAAGTGCCATAAATGGGGTCATTTTTGCTGCAGTATGGAAGGAAGTGTTATAGCACCATTCAACCTGAGGCAACAACTTGAACCATTGTGTTTGTTTATCGGATACAAAGCAACGAAGATAACCTTTCAAACATGTGTTCACTATCTCAATTTTCCCATGAGATTGAGGATGATAAGATGAGCTATGAGCTAACTGAGTACCCAAATATTCCACCTCTTGTACTCTAAAGAAACATTTGGAGTTTTTTGCATATAATTGTTTCTCCTCCAATAGTTTGAGCACCCTATAAACATGTTGAGCATGATCCTTCCAAGACTTTTTGTAGATTAGTATATCATCAAAAAAAAAATACAAATTTTCTAAGGAAGGGTTTGAAAATGGAATTCATCAAAACTTGAAATGTAGAAGGTGCATTGTTAAGGCCAAAAGACATCGCCAAAAATTCATAATGAACATCATGAGTTCTAAATGTTGTTTTTGGAATGTCTTTAGTCTTCATTCTGATTTGATGATATCTTGAACAAACATCCAACTTGGTGATGCAAATTGCGCCATGTAATTCATCCAATAATTCATCAATGACAGGAATGGAAAAATTATCTTAATAGTAAGCTTGTTAAGCACCCTATAACTCGAACACATGCACCATGATCCATCCTTCTTGTGTACCAATACCACTGGAGCACAGAAAGACCTTTGACTAGGTTGAATTATACCAACCTATAGCATTTCTATAACCATATGTTTAATTTCACTCTTTTGGGCATATGGATACCTGTAAGGCCTGATGTTTGGGGGAACACTTCCCAGAATCAAATGAATAGCATGATCATGATCATGAATAGGTGGTAGACCTTTGGGAGTTTCAAATAACTTCGAATGATTGTCCAAAACGTTTTGGAGATCTGGAGAATTAGATGATTTTGATATGGGAACCTCTAGTGAACATAATTGTGCAATTATGCCTCATTTTTCTTTCCTTAGAAGCTTTGTCACGATGTTAAGCTGATTATCTTTCCCGATTTCCCTTTGACACCTCTTAATTCAACTTCCTTTCCTTCCCAAAAAAAAATTCAAGAAAAGTTCCTGAAAATTAAAAGCTATCGTACCTAAAGATTGTAGCCATTGGACTCCTAGTACAACATCTGCACCACCCATTGGAATGGAAAGTAGTGGACTATTCAAGACATATTATCCCATGGATAGCTTGATATTATGGCACTTTCCAAAGCAATTTATGGTTCCTCCATTTGCAACCATTACTTGACATTCTGGTGCTAGATCTAGGAAGAAATTTAATTCCTTGGTTATCTTACAATGAATAAAATTATGGGTACTACCCGAATCAATCAACACTATTACCTTTTTCTTCTTGATATGACCTTCTATCTTGAGAGTTTTAGGAGTGGTAATTCCTATCAATGCTTTACAATATATGGTCAAATTCATTTCTTCCTTCCCTAGGATTAGTTCCTGGTGTATATCCTCTTCTTTTGACATTTCTTGTTCCTTTTCTTGCTCCTCTTCCCCATCTATGTAAATTACTTTATTTTCATCACACTTATGACCTTTAGTGTATTTTCTATCACAATTGTAAAAAATCTCTTTTTCTCTTTTTTCTTCCAATTGTTGCGGTGTCAATCTTGTAGGTGGTGAAAGTCTAGGAGAAACAACACTTCCATCTTTATAGTTGTGAGTGGTAGGCTTCCTTGTTGCCATAATTTTGCTTTCCATTTTTCTTGCCAACCTGAATGCCTTCTCCAATGAATCAGGTTCCCAAAGGTGAACCTCATTTTGGATGTTATCCTTTAAAGTCCCTATATCAATCCTATGCTCCTTTGGAATATATTTTACCCTTATATTCAATTTTTGGAAGAACTCAATGTGCTCCATCATTAAACCCTTTTGTTTGAGATTTATCAATTGGCTAAAAAAGGTGTTGCTTTTTGTATCCTCATAATGTGTTATCATTTCTTCCGCAAAAATTTCCCAAGTGGAAAATTGTTTACGAGAGCAAAGCTATCGATACCATACAAATTGATTTGGTTCCAAATATAAAGTTGCAATGCATAATTTTTGTATGTTTTGCACATTATGGAGATTGAAATATTACTCCATATGTAGTATCCATGTTACGGGATCCTTACCTTCAAACTTCCTCATATCGATCTTTGGAACATGGTGGGTCTTCAATCCAACGTTAGAGTCTATGAAATCATGATTAACATTTCTTTTGTTCTCATCATGAGTTTCCTTTACTACCCTTTCGCCCTTAGTAAGCATTTCTTGTAGTGGGTCTTCAATCCAACATTAGAGTCTATGAAATCATGATTAACATTTCTTGTGTTCTCATCATGAGTTTCCTTTACTACCCTTTCGCCCTTAGTAAGCATTTCTTGTAGCAACTTTGTCACATTCGTCTTCAAATCTTCCATATTGACTTTAAGTTTTTCTTCTATACCATCCATCTTAGCTTCCACACCCTTTGAATTCCTTCAAACTAATTTTTCAACCAAACTTATGCAAAACTTCAAAAAAAAACTACACACGTTTTTCACTTTGTAGGAGCTCGATATTGAATATGTTGTATCTCTATAATTTCGGATCTCCAAGGTCTAAACACATTACTAATTCTGATTTTACCATGTTCTTGTGTAAACATCTCATACAAAGAGGCTATATACTATCAAGCAAACTACCCATCTTGAAACTTCAATAGTTGAGCTATATATTTTGGGATAATGTTATTATCTAATAGTTAGACATAGCGTCTTGGAGATTTGATAAATATTCTTTAACTCTCTAGATCATTGTTTAGATATGTAAATGCTTACTTAAAATGGATATCTATGGCACTTTAATCCCCATACATTCCATGAATGAGAGTTGATGAACCCAGGAGGAGCCAATTTTCCCCAAGCAATAAAATTATTGTCCAAGGAAGGAAGAATTCACCCAAGAAAGGAAAAATAACTTAGATGGAGAGAGAATAAAGCTCTAAGTAAATAAAAAATCATTCAGGGAAAATGGGTATTCAACCCAGCAAATACAAGTGACCAAATTTAAGCACTGAGTAGTGAGAACAGAGACTCATCTATGAAATCGATTTCAAAAATTGGAGTGAAAAGGATGCTCTAAGCTAATCAAATGTTAAGGATTTGATTCATATCGACTTACGGGATAAAAGGAGGATGGAACTATGTATAACCAAGCTAGCGGAGACACAGTGATAACTCCATGCAGTAAGAAATTGAGCTTTAGGTTTATAGTTCTTAGAGTTATAACTAGTGAATACTTGCACCAACTACCAAACAACTAAATGAGGATGTTGTAGTTTCAACCAAGCTCAATGTTCAATAACCATTACTTGTTATCAAAGATGAATTACAGTGCTACATGAGTGTATAATTTACTAGTAATGTGCACATTACCTCAGAACTGAAAAAATCAATGGAATCTCAGCATACAAACACTCAAATTTGAAGGTGGAGTACAATTCACAAGGCCTTCTAAAATTATGTTCTAATGCAACATGCCATGGTCACTTGAATATGGAAAACCAAATTATGGAAAGTAACTCACCTCTCAAACATAAACGAGCTACAATGAGACCTCTTGTGCAGTTGCCCCCTCAGAGCCAGATTCTAGGGCATAAGGAGGTTGCTCAAAAGACAAAAAAAAATATGCCATTTGAACCAGGGATTTTAGAGGTTCAACCACCTCAACTCTACTAGACAGGGCATTATAATAAGCATCCAAGATATTCCAATGGGTGATTCTACTGGAAGTAATACTAAGATCCCTACACCTTCCTTTAAAGTGCTCTAGCTTAGCCATAGAATTGTTTGTGATGGGGAATGTTATCATAAGAATCACACTCCTCATTAGTTATTTCCTTGTTACCTCTCAACCATATAGTCATAATAATGTCTACAATATACTCATTACGAAGATAAAAATGAATATTATTTTTCCACCTATTTAGGCCTCTCCTGGACCACTTTAACTTGGCTTCCAATCCTAGCTTGTTTGTCAAATCTCACAAATTCAATCTAGTCGAAGATTCTGTTCCTTGAGATTCAATAATTTCTTTTTCATGGTTTGCTTAAGCAATTACAATTTTCCAAGAACCATGGATAGCTCCATCACTTGAACTTATCCTATGCCCACTTTTTCAATCTATAGTAGCTCTAGTATGTCAATCATCATGACTGTAGGAAAAAATTTGTTCAACCAATTGCACAATGAACTTGGAGTCCTTATTGATTGAAATGGTTTCTTCATTAATATCAAAAGCACAGTCACTTCTAGCATGATAGAGGCCTCTTAAGTCACTCCCATTCAACATGTGTATATCCTCAACTCTCCAATCCACCAATTCTATTATTTATCATTACATTATTATGCATTAACTTATTCATTTCCATACAATCCATCAATGGTTTAACAATTGGATCCGATATTGGGACATTTGAATCACTAGAGAAATTTGACGTTCATATGAAGTGCAATAATGGAGAGGCAAATCATTGGATGTTGGGACAAAATGACTTAGAAATAGTGGGATTGCCACGAAGCTGCCAATGCGAGTTCCTGGTGACCACAGGTTGGTTTATTCATTGTATCTTGGTAGTGTCCTTTATGTTGCTTGTGTATGGACTTTAACACTTCACTGGTGCTGTATTTCTCTTCACAACAATCGAAGCTCCTGTAGCTACACTCTTCCCTGTTTCACATGCCATGTCTATCTACCCATGATTCTTCTCCCTACTACTCACTTTTTCTCATTGATTTCATGTGCCTCTTGTGTACACTCCAACTACATATCCTATGTTACTATACTTCCCCGATTTCCTTAACTAAGCTTATTATACCCTATCTCCTGGAATCTAGCCTCTCCTGTAGTGGCCTAAATTTTGCCTCTTTTTTGTTGTTTTTCCAATTTGGCCCAAAAAATTGTGAGTCAATCAATTGCAACCCACTTATTCATTTTGTTCCATATTTTTTTGTGTTAGTTAGCCTTGTCATTTCTAGTTAATTTCGTGTTTTCTCTCCAAGTCTTTCAATCCAATCCCTATGATGCCACCTACACCCTTACTTGTCATTTATCAGTAAGAACCTAAAATATGCCCCAAGAAGAATCCTCCTCACCCTTGGAATCAGTGTCCCTTTACCTCAACCCATGCGCCTATATTTTCTTTCAAAACATTACAACATTTACAAAGGTGAAAGGTGATCGGGCTATCACACTAAACATATTGATACAAAATTTAAAATTTCCTTCTTCATCTCTTTCAAGAAGAATAGTGGTTTCAAGTATATTCCCATCTTCTTAATACCGGAGTATTCCATGTATATTTCTCAATGTGCTTCACTCAAGATTAGTTGGTGCATTTCTTCATTCAATGGAATGTATATCCTTCAATGGAATGATTGTATTCCATCACTATCTACGAAGTATCCCTTATAATTTGGGACCATCATTTCATCTTCCCTTAAACTCTTGTTAATCTCCTTGTGCTAGGTATCCTTAATTTGTAAAATGAGAAAAATCTCCCTCAAGTTTGTCTTTAAAGGAATCATTGAAAATATTTGAGGCCTCCTACTTAAACCATCGACCACCTTGTTTATTATTCCCTTTATGTAAGTAATATCAAAATCATATTCACGTAGTAACTCTGACCACCTTCTTTGTTTGGTATTTAAATGGTTTTGTGTGAATATGTGTTTTAATCCACAATGATTAGTCTTTAGTTCAAAATTCATTCCTAGTAAGTAGTGTATGCAAATATTTAAGTCATATACAATAGTTTCCATTTCTAGATCGTGCATTGTGTATTCCTCCTCATGGGTTCTATTTTTTCTTGACACATACACTATTACTCTTCCCACTTGTATAAGTAGGAAACCAAGTCCTTCCTTGGAGGCAGCACTGCAAACAACAAAAAAATTGCTCCATATCTAACACCTTCAAGATAAATGCAGTTTTTAATAATAATTTTAACCTATGGAATGCCTCTTCACAATTTTTAGTCCAAAAAAACCTATTATTATTTCTTTGAAGTTCAGTGATGGGTGTTTATATGTTTGAAACCCCCTCTAAAAAAATGTGATAATACCTATCAAAGCCCATGAAACTATGTATTTCATGAACATTAGTTGGTGTCAGCCATTCCATGATGAACTAAATCTTTGATGGGTCTAGAGTGATACCCTCCCTAGATATAATGTGTTTGAGATAATGGATCTCAAATTGGTGAAAGGAACACTTTTACAAATTTCCATACATTTGGTCCTCTCTCAAACATTGTAAAACTAGTCTCAAGTGTTCATTGTGCTCCTTTGGGGTTCTTTAGTAGATTAATATTACATTAATAAAGACTTATACAAACTTATCTAGGTATTATTGGAATATCTCATTCATCAAACTCATAAAACACCTGGGCCATTTGTCAATACAAAGGGTAAAACTACAAACTCAAAATTCCCAAATCTTGTCTTAAGGTTGTTTTTGGGATATCTTCTTCCTTGATTATTAACCGATAATATCCTGACCTCAAATCTATCTTGAAAACATATCCTACCCTATCATTTAGTAAAACAATTCATCTATCCTCGACATAGGATATTTATTTTTTATTGTCATCTTGTTCATTTGATACTCCCATCTTTCTTTTTAACAAAAATTACAAGGACTCCCGACGGAGATATGTTGGGTCTTATGAACCCCAGGTCCAATAATTCCTTTAACTATATTTAAAAATATTATAATTATGGAGTTGAAATATGATATGGTGCCTTTGCAATAGGATTTGTGCTTGATTTAAGGTCAATGTTGAATTCAATCTCTCTTTTTCGCAGTATCCCTAGAATTTTTTTAGGAAATTTATCCCTAAATTCAACAAGAATTGGATGCTTATCTACATTTTCAAAGTCACTTTTATCATTTAGTACTACAACTGTGAATAATTGACATCCCCTTCATCTACATTTCATTATATACATCAATATGAACCTTAGGAACACCCCTCAGTCTTTCCCATCAAGAATTTTATTTTCCCTTCATCGTCTGTGAAGTGTGGTATCTTGTCCTTGCAATATAAAATTGCCTCATGCTACTACAACCAATCCATTCCTATGAATTCATCATAGGATCCTAAGATTGTATAATACAAGGATACCTTGGTCTTACATACCCTTGAATCCACCTCACGATCCTTTAACAAGTTTCCTACATTTATTTTCATACTACACATCATCTCGACATGCCTAAAATCATATTTTGCAATTGTTTTATGTTTTATTTTTAACAATAAATTTAGAGAAATAAAAGACTCAATAGTTCATGTATCTATCAATATAAAAAAAAAAAATACCATCAATATTACTTGACGTCTCAAGCATAGTTGATTAGTTCTTAGCCTAGATATTGTTCACTATCGCATGGATGTGAGCCTTACCCAAATCCTCCACTGTGGATGGTATTTGAGATGTGTTGGAATTACCTGCCTTTTGAGGTAAATATCTCTCATAGTGTGGACCTCCATAATTATAATACCCCCTCTTAGGATCTTTACTCCTACTACCAACTGAAATGGGAGTTGGTCTAGAACTATGTTGGTAATCTAATCAAATTGTTATGATAGATATTGGTGTGATGTGGCATAGTGTTGATATGTAGGACAATATTGTGGTGGATTATGATTTGTTTGAGATACAATGTGTGGCTGCTAAGTTGGATGTTGATATGGTGTTATTTGGTTCCCCATTGACTGGTTTTGATGACTATGCATTGGATCCCTCTAAAATTTTCCATCATCCATTTTGTTTCCATTGGACATTTCTGACCCTATGGGTTTCAATGGCCTACTTAGTACATTGTTCGAGATATATTCCTCAATGATGATTTCCCACTAAACTACCCCATGCAAGTTATGCAGCATCAAGATTATAGCATTCCTTCATGTTAAAATTTAGTCCATATGCAAAAAAAATCAATCTGAGCTTCTTTGTGTTTAAGTTGGGGGCATAACGAAGTAGTTCCATGAAACAAGCCTCATATCCAAGAAATAAGTAACTACCTTTACTTAGTTTATTTAATCCATTCAGTTGTATTTTGATGAAATCCTCTTACACATAGTGTTCTATAAAATTTTCTTCAAATAAACCCCAAGTTACTTCTAAGATATCGATCTCCAACTGGGGTAATAATGTCTTCCACCAAAGTAATGCACTTCATTTCAACTGGAGTACACCCATCTTGGCCTTCATATTTGAAGTGTAGTCCCTCAAGCTGAAGTACATAGCCATGCTTCTACATTTTTTCCATCTATGGACCCCCAAAATTTTAGAAGTTTTACATTTTCCAAATCTTGATGCACATCATTTCTTGCAGGGTTTTGGATACCTTCATTCTGTATTACAGGTCCTCCCTATTCTTGATACAAACAATTTATTAATGCTTCTGACATATGTTGGAATGATCTCATCAAGTTTAGAACTTCTTCGGCATGTATTTTTTCCTATGTCACAATGTGCTCTCCATCATTAGGTGGGGTGATAGGGGTTAATTGTTTTGTTGGCACCATGTTGTGCCCTCTAGCATCCCTACTCCTTATGACTCCTCCTCTAACCATTATTATACATTCCAATCGTCATTAAGTTACATGAGTTTAATCGCTTAATGAATATCAATACACAGTGTGACAATGATTCCAAGGCCCAATGTGCTGCCTATCATTATAAATGGAGACCAACTATAACTTAAACCTAACACACAGAATTTAACTTATAGCATTTTAATTACCACATCTATACTCTTTACCTTAGTGACAATTCATGCAATTAAGCACCATATCACTAATAAATCATTTTACATAATTCAACAAATTATGTACATTTGCATAGTTGTCACCCAAAAAAAAACAATTTATATTATGATAAAAATTATTGATATTCATTATACCAACTATATTTTGCGATATGAATTAGAAAATATTCAAAATTATATATATATATTATATATTATATATTATATATATATATAATATATAATATATATATAATTAGTTATTAATCATGCTATTCAGAATATTATCTTAAACAAAAATATATATATATATATATATATATATATATTATATAATTGTTATAATCATGCTATTCAGAATATTATCTTAAACAAAAATCATAATGCCATTTTCCTTCCACACATGTGTGTTGTGTGTGTCTGTTAAAAATAAAATCATAATGTGATTTTCCTTATTTATTGGGTAACTTTGTGTGTGTGATGCAATTTTCCTTGTTTTGTGTGTGTGTGTATTTTATTTAAAATGTTTTTGTGTGGGTGTTTTATATATATATATATATATATATATATATATATATATATATATAGCTTCTTTGATTGACACAATGTAATATAAATTAATGGTAGAAATTCTAGAATCATAGGTTGTTCTTGGTATTCACTTGTAATGACAAACCCAATGGGTGTGATATAAAATCATTTTGTCACCATATCTCTTTTCAATCTTCTATAATGCATGTTAGCTCTGCTACATATTTGGACACTTTGAGGGTCAAATGCAGGCCTGGCCAGGTTGTTCTGGCCAAAAAGGGACTTGCATCAGTCATCCCCCTCGTTCCCCTTCACTCCGCTCACACTTTCATAACCCCTGTATCTCTGTTTTTCCTCCAAAACTCGGCATAATCCCCTGTTTCCCCAAACCTCAAGGTGCTAAGTTTAAAGCTCCATAGCACTGCCACCACATGACCGCGCACCTTCACAAAATCTTTCCCTGTCACATCAGTCAGAAACCCGTGTGATCAAATCCATGACATCCGATCAACTCCGCTATGATCAGATGGCATTTGCTCCTCCTGCACCCACAAACCAATGCGTTAACATGCGATCAAAGTGGTTTTCATCACGTCCCGTCCGCCACGCGTCACACGTTGGCTGGCATCGCTCGCCCTGGATAGTGGCTGGCATAGGCAGGTGTTCTGTCCATCACCAATTCATAACTTTGGCAGTTGCACTCATCATGCCCTACCGACCTGCAGAAGTTGCAGAACAGTTGTTGCGATGTTTGTACAAACTTCTGTAGCAAATGGAAATTATCAATTGTATGTTTTCCTACTATCTGACATATAGCGCACCACAACGCAGGCCTCACGCTCAGTCCTGCTTGGGCTTCTAGGCTCAAAGGCATCGGTCCTCCTCCTACAATATAGTTCGCAGAGATCAGGCAGTGGTCTTTGTCATGCCCCTGACCTTTACATTTCAGGCACCATATCTCTTCATGCACCTTCGATTGAATTGTTTTGTCCTTCTTCAAACCTTGCATTTCAAGGCAAATATTTTGCAACTACGCATGGATTTGTTGAACCACCAAATTTGGATCTTGCATCGGCATTTCATGCAGTATTATGGAAATCTCCAAGGCCTCTGCCTGAATCGTAATGTTTTGTTGTGACAATGCAACCCTTAGGTGAGGAAAGAGCAAAGCCACGAACCATTTGTGGTGTTTTCCATCTATTAATTTCATATTAGCTTCGCGGATTTTACACTTCAATCTCTGATTTAATTCCCAAGGAGTCTCACCTGGTTTCATTGTGATTTCCTTGAATCCCACAATCGACTGTGCCTCGGATTTAGGCCTAATGAACTCTTTATTCAGCGTGGTCTGGATCTCTGCCAACCTAGCATTTGGGTTATCATTAGAGTACTTGATGTACAAACTTAGTGCACGATCCTGGAAAGCACTAACCAATGTTGCCTTCTTCGTGTGATCACCTGTGACACCCTTAGCTTCCCATACAGCTTTCACAATGAACCAAAATTGGCCTGGGTCCTCATTTCCCAAGCCCTTAAACAAAGGTAGCTTTACTGAATTCGCAATGTTGAACTGTAATGGAGGTGGTGGTGGTATGGGCGAAGTCGGAGGTGACAGTGGTGAAGTTGTTGGTGGTGGAGGTGGAGGTGGCAGTTGCGGGAATCCCTATTTTATTAATTGAACTACACTTTGTGGAGAAGCCTGTGCTACTCCCTCTTCATCACCCAATGGAGGTGAAATCAATGGACTATATTCAAAACCCTCTCTTCCTTTGTTCCTGTAAGTCTTTCCACTTCGCGTAGCTCCAAAGATCAAGGTAGCTGCATAACCCGTTTTTCGCACAATAACATCTTAATCCAAGTACTTACCTCGCAAACCTTTGAAAATCATCGCTTCACCTCGATGTAACTAACTGAGGTATCGACCGCGAATTCAGTCACAAATTCTCCTATGATGCGGCTGAGCCAATGATCGACAGCACGGGCAATCTTATCCTTAGAGGCTTCTAGTCTCTGTACTAACTCCAGGGTCAAGACAATATGACCATCAAGTATACACCTTCCTTCGCTAGCTTCGCGATCCACTTGTATAACTCAACTTGAAAGGAACAGAAAAATATCTTGTGGATTTCTGTATACAGGTACCTCTCCAGCCTTTGTTCCTTTGTCAGTCGTGGAATTCTATTCTCCTGCACCACGAATTCGTGGATCTTCCTATCCAACCACTCTTTGACCTCTTTCTTAGTTGGATTCCAGTGATACGACATCACACATCTCTCATGCAGATTCCTGTCCCAGCAACGGAACTATTTGTTGGCTTTGTGGGGCCTGGCCCAGGTTCAGTGTTAGCTAGCTAATCAAATCCCTACACTATTTCCCCTTTTGGCATCAGCCCACAGAATGCGGACCAACGTCTCACTCGAAGCAGTATGAGGGGATGTTGGAACCTATTTTCCACACCCTGAGATGGTCGTGATGTCAGTTTATACCCTCTATTCCTACTTTTGTGCATGTCACTAAGCCTTAGGGCTCTGTCAATCTATCCTTTATTCTACCCTTCAGGACCTCCGCAAAGGTGTATGATTGAACTTTGCGCAGCCTTCTAGGGACTTCCATGCAGCTATGACAACGTACTGTATAGGTTCCCAAGTTATCTTAAATGTTTTACTTATCTTACTAATCAACCACAGTTAGTGCCACATAAATGGATACTCTGACTTGCATTCAATTAACCAATACAGTCACATACATTCGTGCATCACATAAACATTGTAAATTAAACCCAAAATGCAATATAACCAAATGCATTAACAAGAAATAAAAACACATAATTTGCAGAATACTTCTCTTTATTGACATCTTCATATTAATACAGACTCTATCTGCCTTGCACACACAGTTGTAGGGGTCCGCATACTTAGCTACAGACTTCCACCCTAGGCTTCTATGCACTCAGTTGCAGAGCCTCTCCCTACGCTAAGACCCAAGAACACTTAAACTCTAATGCTTAACTCCTCAATTCATTCTTCGCTACCCAAAAACTACTTAGAGCTTATTTACTTAGCTCCTTTTTATACAATCCCATGGTCCGCGGACCATGGGTGGATCTTTACAGCTGACTTTACACTTTACAAAATAAGGGCGAACAACCCTTTATGACTCATGACACCTTCGCACTCCACGACCACAAAATGTGGAGATTTTACAACTTTATTACAAAATTGTCCCAAAACATGGGTTTTTAGCCCCAAAACTGTCCTTGGGGGAACCCATTCCCAATAGATATTGTTACAACCCTTATAGAAATGGGCGATTGACTTTGTGGGACCTATTCAACCTCCGGGAAAGAAGACAGGTGCGTGGTACATCATCACTGTGACTAAGTATTTAACCAGATGGGTAGAGGCACAACATGTGAAGGACTGTACAGGCGCAACAGCCGCAAAATTCATCTTTAAGTACATATTGACAAGGTTTGGTTGTCCAAAAAAATTAATGAGCAATCGCGGTACGCATTTTCTTAATGAGACGATCAGCACAATGACGGAGGAATTTTAGGTTTACCATCAGAAAAGCATGCCATATCACCCATAGGCTAATGGGATGGTGGAAGCATTTAATAAAATATTGGAGAGCATGCTAACAAATGTTTGCAATGCTCAAAGAAATGATTAGGATGTGAGCATACCCATGGTGTTATGGGCTTATAGAATGACTTGCAACAAACTGACTGGACAAACATCGTTCAGGCTGGTTTATGGCGTAGAAGTTGTGATGCCGATGGAGTATATTGTACCTAGTCTGTGCATAGAGACATTCACAAGAATGGCGGATCGCGGAGCCCTGGAGTAGAGGCTCAAGTAGCTAACAGAGCTTGAAGAGGATAGATTTCTAGTTGTATTCCATCAACAAGTTCAAAAGGAGCGCGAAAAGGCATGGCATGATCGCACATCAAACTACGCACCTTCAAGGTAAATGATTTAGTTTTATTATATGATAGCAAGTTTGATAAATTTCCAGGAAAATTCCGGATGCATTGGTTGGGGCCCTATGTCATCAAGGAGATTATTGATGGTGGAGAAGTTCAGTTGGTAAAATTAAATGCAGAACCGTTCCCAGTAAAGGTGAATGGCAGTCGATTGAAACCATACACCATAATCCAGTTAGATGACTACATGATGGAATCACAGACTTAGCGCTCCAGGTAGCTGAAAGGAGGCACAAGACTATAAACTACACTACCTGGGTTGTGGAGCTACGCGATTAGGCAACTGTGCGGAATGAAGGAATGTCACAGTGTCATTAGAAACCTGTGGGTAGTTGCGCTATTGAAGAAGGGATTGCGCAGGCCAGCTAGAAAGTGACCGTTATGGTCATTGTTCATGATTTGAGGATGAAAAAATGACTAAATGGAGTGGCGAGGTGGAATTTAAGTCGAAATTTAAGGGCATGATCTTTGAAAATCTGTCGCCAATCTAGAATTTAT
Source organism: Pinus taeda (assembly GCA_000404065.3). Classification (NCBI taxonomy): domain Eukaryota; kingdom Viridiplantae; phylum Streptophyta; class Pinopsida; order Pinales; family Pinaceae; genus Pinus; species Pinus taeda. The sequence goes on along the minus strand of APFE030855304.1, from coordinate 115,579 downwards.
GAACAAATTTTGGGTGGAACGGTCGAATTTGAATTAGAAAATTCCTATAAATTATAGATGGTTGCCCAAAAAAAAAACTTGCCATTTTAAGAATTGAGGTGATGAGCTCTCAGGCACATATGAATCGTGAGAACTTTGAAGCTTTGATAGCGAGCTCAGCGTTTGAGACGTTTCCGAAGGAAACACAGGATTTTTTTACTAGCATCATGGTGGCACCTGCAGAAACCATGAGTAATGGAGAAGCAATGGCAGCTGAGGGAGTTACCCCGGATGTAGCAATGGCAGTTGAGGAAGCTGCCCCGGAGATAGCAATTGTCGAAGTACATGCAAAGGTACCCAAATCCTGAGGTTTCCCAAGCCGAGGCCTACGCCAACCAAATAGGGTCCGAAAATGAAGAAAGATAAGCATAAAACAGCACCATTGGTGCACGCGTCACCCAGAGAACACTCGCAGAAGGAAAAGTCCATTGTGCAGGAGAAGGGCAAGGTAGTTGACCTGGAACCTGAAGAAGACAGAGAAGAAACCAATATGGGTGGGGAAGACATTGACATGGGGGTAGAGGATGTTGACATTGAAGGGTCTGACCCTATCTCTAAACTGCCTAAATACATTCCTTTGTGTCGAAGCAAGCCAAAGGTCCCAAAGGACATTGATGAGAGAAAAGGCACACTGCATACACCATTGCTACCAGACAAGATCACATTTGAAGGACCATGCCTGGCACGCATCCCCCATTTAAAGTTGGAGGATTAGGATTTGGCTAATACAGAGTGCTTTCCCCACTTAGCGACCAATCAATTCATGCATTGTGTCTTCTATAAGGACTTTGATGTGACCGCACTAGAGCCACGGAAGTGGATAAAAGGGGTGGACAAGGTAGGACTGCTAAACATGCTATGGGTGCCGCATTGCAACCGCGCACCCATAACCATGATAGTGATCAAACTGTTGCTATTCTTGGTGCACGATGGGTGCCTGTGGTTAGCTGAACCAATACCGATCACTGACATGCTAATCCATAGGATCACTCAGCTGCCACATTCAAGATTAAAACCGTCCATGGCATTTGGCAGAAAGATAGGTGATCGTGACCTCGCCGAGCAAATGAAGGACAAATTTAAGCTCGTCAAGAAGTCGCATGGCTACTCCATTTCTAGTATAACTGACCCCATGTTCAAAGTAGCCACCTAGATCTTGGCTGGGAAAATTATGAGGAAGTGTCACCCAAATGAAGTGTCGGCACTGATCGTATCTTTAGCGACCCATTACACAGAGGTTTTACAATTCAACTGGGCATGCTACCTCTGTAGTACGTTCCTCACGAACTACAGAGAGGCATAGGATCAGATCAAAACCTTTCACTATGCATGGTTGCTTCTATCCATAGTACTAGTTGCATGGGAGTTACCGAAGGATACTCAGTTTCCTTCGGTCACGCAGGATTCATCGGAAGCAGCAAAATTTGCTTCGCTCTGGGCCACCAAGGATCCCCAAAGGGTCAAGGATACAATATATTTTGGATCTTGATGGAGATGAGTATCAACATGGCCATCAACCACAAACCACGGTTATCACTGACTGTATTCGAACAATTGGCAGGGCATGTGGAGTTCAAGGCGGACTTCCATTGTGTCTCCATGCAAGCGTGGAAGGACCCTAATCAAAAGTGGTATGACCTTCCTACAGGAGGATCCCAATGTGGAGTGGTTGGAAACAGAGGCACGGGAGCTACAGAAAAGATATGATGAGGTTAAAGTGACAATGCGCACCATCACCACAACACAAAGGTTAGTGAAGTTGTAGGAAGTGAAGGCATTAAAGGAACAGGTGCATGCAGCTCAGCGCAAGGAGGCAGTACTGAAGACTAGATTAGGGCCTTGGATGGAGGAAACCTATGTACTCACTACCTCCATTTAAGGGAAATTGGCCAGTTTGTAGGTGACACAGCTGAAGATATAGGTAGACAACGTAGATTTAGCAACGGAGCAGCTAGTCGAACAGGTGAAGTAGGTGGAAACACAGTGCACTGCCGCAGTCATAGTGGTACAAGTGGAATTGGGAGGTCTTCGCGACAAGATATCCGTGCCAGTAAAGTGACTCGAGGGCGAATCACCATGTTTGTGTTGGGGGTCTGTTGGGAATGGGTCCCCTGGGGTCAATTTTAGGGTTAAACGCCCAAGCATTGGGGCTAAAGGCCCAAGTTTTGTATAAAGAATGTAAAGTCTCTGCATTTTGTGGTCACGGAGTGCGAAGATGTAAACAATAAAAAAGGGCTTCCGAGCTTAGTTTAGATAGTTTTTATCGTCTTGATGAAATCCACCCTTGGTCTGTGGGCCATGGGAATGTATAAAAATGGGAGTCTTAGAAATGTATGAGGCAGATTTTGGGAGATTTCTAAGTAAATTTTTGGGTCTGTGAGAAATAAGAGCAAAGAGTCTTAGCATAGGAAGAGGCTTTGCAACTGATTGCATAGAGACCTAGGGTAAAATTCTATAGCTAAGTGCGCAAACCCCTGTAGCTATGTGCACAGGGAAATTATAGTTTGTACCGAATATCTGAACCATCAATAAAGGGAATTATTCTGGAGATATTTGTGTATGAGTTATTTTACTTTTTTTATGAATGTTGCAATTATGTTATGTTGAATATTGGGTTTATGAATTAATGCTATATTGATTTGTGAACCTATGTATTTTACTTTTTCATATGAATGCAAGTAAGAATATCTATTTACACACAATAATCATAATACATGTTGAAGTTAACCAATACTTGAGGTAATCGAGGTAGACATAGAAGTAAGGATAATTATAGAGGTGTGTAAGCGTCTGAATTGGCTATTTATGGTCCGCAAAGGACAATCAAAGACTTTGCAGAGGCTTCAAGGAAAAGTAAGAGAAGTCCATTAATAAGCCCTAAAGGGCTTATCGATCTGTGTGAAGGCAGAGTGAAGGTCTAAAAGTGACATCGCTGCCATCTCAGGGTGTGGAAACTTGGTTCTTGCATCCCCCCATACTACTGCAGGTGAGACGTCAGTCCGTGCTCCATGGATTGATGCCGAAAGGGCCAGTGGTGTACGAATTTTCTTGGCTACTTAACGTTGAACCTGGGGCAGGTCCCATCAAGCCAAAAATTGGTTCTGTTGGCAGCACTGAGATATGTGTAACAAGATGTGTGATGTCGCATCATTGGAATCAAACCAAGAGATCGAAGACTAGTTGGATAGAAAGATCCACGAATTCGCCGTGAAAGAAAATAGGATCCACCTGCTCTTCATTCAATATAAATATTCACATTGAAAAAACTATTATTTTCATAATATTTTCAGCAACCCATCATACCTTATCCATACTCTGTTCCAACCTATTCATCAATCTGGTCACATAAAACCTTTCTCAGAACCTCTTCTTTCCTTATACCCAATACCAACTATTTTGATCATCAAGCATACATCATCAAGGATTTTCATTGCTTCAAAACTATTCACAGCTGAACCCTGATGATCACGCTTCTTCGAAAATCCAATTTGGCCTTAAAATGAGCCTAGAAACCTAGAAAAAACTATATAAAATAAAATATTAAATTAAATGTTATATAAAATTACTCTTTCATGGCACATTCCACAAAATAACCAATTCGAGCAAACAAAAATAATAATAATAATATGACCTAATAATTGTTGGGGTTTGAACCGATGACCTCAACTATGTTAACAAACCCACTATGTTAACAAACCCACTACCAATTTCTCTTTGTGTTGTTTATTTTTATATCATCTACCTTAATTATAAATATGATAACTCGGTCAAGAGGAGTGGGGTCCAACCCCATGACTACCCAACATCCAGAAAACAACTCAAAAGTAAATTTTTTCAAACCAAAATGTGATAGGGATCGACCTCCACTTTTATCAATAGTGCAACTCAATCAGAACAATGTTCATCCTCAGTAAACAATGGCTCCAATGGGATGCGACAATTTTGAAGATTAAACATAGTTATATGTTTACCAAACAATGGTGTAACTTGGCCAACAATGATCCCAGTCATATAGTGATGGAACTCAATCACCACCCTCCATAAAAAAACTAATGAGATTTTGCCACAAGCCTCTGTCAAAAATCCGAAATAGACAATTTAACTCAACCTTCGATATATATGTCAACTAATGGAGTTTGGCTACCGGCCAATGATCTCAACTATACAGTGGTGAAACTTTATCATGTCCTTCTCAATGATCAAACAACAGTGAATCTTTTCCAAGAGATTTTGTCATTGATCCCAAACAAATAATGGAAAGACTCAGCCATGTTGTTGGCAATGATCAAACAATAATGAATCTTGGCCACAGGCCTCTATCAAAAAAATAAGACAATGGTAAGGCTCTTCATCAACCACTATTGGAACTTAACCACGTGAATTTTTCAAACAATCAAACACACAATGGTGTAGCTCAGCCATATGCCTCTTGTCAATAATCGAACAAATAGTGGAACTTGGTCATAGGACTTTGATAAATCAACAATGGAACTCATCCATAGGCATCCAATCAATCAATAGTGGAACTCAGCCATTGGCCTTTTATAAATAAACAGTGGAACTTAGCCACAAATATTTTTCTATGTTCAAACAATAATGGTGATGCTCAGTGAGCAGTGTCGATCTACAATCAAAAAATAGTGGAGCTCGATCATGACCTTCCAATAAAACAACAGTGGAACTCGACCACTGGCCTTCAATAAAATAATAGTGGAACTTGGCCACAGACCTTTATCTACATTCAAAAACTAATGATGAAGCTTAGTCACCATTCTCTATCTATGATCAAACAGCAGTGGATCTTGACCATGGGACTTTAATCAAACAACAAGGTAACTCGTCCACTCAAACAATAATGAACTAAACCATGGTCCTTAGTAAATGATCAAACAAAATGGAACTCAGTCATGCACCTCTAATTAAACAATAGTGGAACTCAGCCATAGACCTCTATCCAATATCAAGCAATATGGTGGAGCTTGGTCACTGGTCTCTGTTGACTATTCAAAATAATGATCAAAACTTGACCTCCCTACTATCCATACCCATATTCCAAAACTCTGATCATCATATCAAAATAACTAAATGTTGACGAACTCTAACCAATATCAATCACTTCTGAACTCAAAATCGGAACACTAAACATGTATTGCTTATCATTTATTTCATTATTTAATTCCTTTTCTTCTCCACATTGTGTATATTTATATGCACTTGGTGGATTGAAACTCATGGGAGTCGGCCATGGGTCAGTGGATGTGCCATAAAATTTAGAGTTTATACCATTACGATTTCATCAAGCCGGCCATGAGATCGTCGAACTTGTGACCTTGCTCCTAACTTATGCCTTGGATTTTTGGGCCTAACCCTTATGAAATCATATGGTCCCTATGAACTGTTCTTAGGACTTCAATGGTCCTTGGAATGTTGATGTCATCATGACATGATCATGCCACTTGGTTTCCCATGAGATGCTCTGTGTCACTATGGGAAAGGTTGGTAACCCTGGATAACCTTCGGACAAGTTAATAATATATTTGTCATTTAATTTCGCATCTATCTATTAGATTCATTTCATCTAAGCATACATGCTCGCAATTTAACATTTTTACAATTCATGTAATTTTTTCCACTATTTATCATAGATTAGATCACTGACCCATGGATATACCCTTAAGATGCAAAATTTTTAACAAATTTTGGGATTTGGGTTTTTGCCCCATAGTTTGGGCCCTCTATTATTTTTATTTTTCAAGTGGTCATAACTTCTAATATGGAGGAGTTTTTCAAAGTGTGATATATCGTTGGAAATGCCTCAATGAGGAATATCTAACCATATTATCTATAGGCTCATTAGGAAATCATAAATTCATCAAAGTCTAACTAAACTTTAAACCTCTTTGACTTCACTTGATGGGACCATGCAAGAGATTCGGTTGTCATACTTCCTCATAGATGATATTTGTGTTTCCTTGGGAATCCTATTTGACATCAATGGCAACCTTATGTGCAATAATATGCAACTCCAAACCATTGTTTTCATCGCTAGTCAATTTCCATATTCTTGTTAGCATAAAAAGCATATCCATTCATTGTTGTTTCATATATGAGGGTGAATCTACATGCATCATGTATAAACATGTGTTGAAATATCCTTGGTCCCCCAAACTCATGACTTATTCCATAACCTTGTGGGCATACAATATTATCCCTTCACAACCAAGTGGCCTCTACCAAAATGTACTTGTAGAACTTGTAGGGAAAATTATATCAATGGACATTAAGTCCATTGATTCCCCTCTCTATTATAACATCTTGTTTGGCTAGAGCTAAATGTATGCCATGAATACTATACCATCCTTTATATTCCGTACAATTAGCTTTCCCCATAATGAAAATATTGCTACCATATACCAACTTACACATTACAGTCTAATGTCCTCTTTGACAATAGATAATGTACTACCATTCATTGGAACCTAATAAGATCACATACCTTCATTGACAAAAGTAGGGCCCAAAATATTTAAGGATTCTTTTCTCCTTGGAACATACCCCAAATAACCCCCACTTGTTCCTAATTCTAGTTATGCTCATTTGTTTGGTGACCGTTACTCCCACTTAAACCTCTTTAAAGACTCTTCCTCCTTATTTTTATCCAAACATGACATATACGAGTGGTTCACTACTACATTCCTTAATCTATCACTCAAAATCCTTTTCTATACCCACCACTTGGATTCACATCACATCAAGTGATGGCCACATTATTCCTCTCTAATATGGTCTTGGCCATTCCCAACTAGTACTTGGGCCCCCCTCATCACATATTCCATGTTGGTAGAAATGCTTAATTGTTACGTGCAACCATTTACACCTTTAGTTACTTATACTTACACTAAGTACAATATCTCATCTTGGGATAACTAACGAGACCCAAACGTAACTAAAATCAAAGGTGGGGGGGGAATGGAAAAAGAAAACAAAATTCAAATATCCAACCATGTCACATTTCATCTATCCATATGCCCTTTTTGATACATAGAGACAACCAACCAATTAGTGTTGGCCCTCCAAAAACTGAAAAATCTCCTTCCTACTCCACAGGCACCTCCACGTTTACCCACTCCTCCTAAGAAAGGAGTGACTACAAATTCATCTAAACTTGTGGATAACAAAAACTTACATACTAGTCATCCATGTGCCATTTTCACTACACATGGCCATTACACTCATCAATTCCTTAATCTCCCTCAATATTGGGATGCATAATTAATAGTACATCAAGAAACTATTCCCGCTCAAATGATCAAACATATCACTCTTCAAGATTCATCTATGTTTTATTACATGTAAAATTTGGTTAATGCATAGCATATGATGAGCCTCATCATTGGGTAACTATATGGACCTTAATACACCTCCAAGCTTATTAAAATCAACTCTTCTCATAATTCCTTACATATTTTAATTATATTTTGCTTAATGAGATGAGTAAAAGTAAGATGTTATGTCTAGTGGTCTAATGTGCATTGATTGCAAGTTTTTGAGAAAAAATCATGGCAATTTTGGCTAATTAAGGGTAGAAACTCGAATGAGAAAAGGAGGAGAGATTGTAGGAGATAGATCCTCCTCATTTAATCCTCACTCATTCGAATATTCCTCCATCAAATCACACTAGCTCGGAGTTGCAAGCAACAGAGTCATGAAGATCAAAAGGCAGTTGAGCCAGTGACTGTTAAGAGCCAGCTCATCTTGAGTTTGGGAGCCAAGCCTCCCTATATTTAAGGAAGTCATTGGAGACTGCAGTTGTATAAATAAGAAGGCACAGAGCCTCATTAGGATTCTGATTTTTTATGTAAGAGCATTAAGCATTTTTTAGTTCAAGACTTGTGGAAAACATTGTTATGTAATTTTTCTGATATGATAATGAGAATGAGCATTTCCTTGATCAAGCACTGAGTTGACTCGGAGGGCTGAATCTCTTGGGTTAGGGCCCAACCCTATCAGCAAAGGATCCTCTTCTTGTACTTGTATGCTTAGTTAATTTCATATATTAATGGTTGAATTTTTTTTAGCATTATTTCATTGCAAGTAGTTGAGAATTTGGATTAGTTTGCTTCCATTTGTGCCTTACTTTAGCAGTAGATTAGAAAGATAAAGGAATACCAAAAATTTGTTAGCAAGTGGACTTGGCCTCTCTCCTCCCTTCAGGGACCATGGTTTGAGGAAAGAACTCCTATGCAGCCCCAAAAAGACAGAATTATGATTTCTCATGGAATTTAGGGTTTTCTGCTACTTAGGCCAACATCTTCTTAGTTTTCAAGAATAGGATTCAATTGTCATATCTGATATATTCAGCCTTATATTAGATCTCACAGTGTTTCACATTATTCTGCAAGTATTTCCATGCATGAGATAGGAAACTAGACAATAAAATTATGTTTTCTTTAGTTGATTGAAAATCATTTTTATTTGACATAATTCATGGAAACGCTGGTGATTGATGCAGTGCAGGAGTTCCAATAGTGTAGGGAGATATCATGACCAGCAACCCCATCCTAAGCTCATCCATCCATGATCATCACTCTTTCCACTAAGTCCATCAAACAACTCATCCTTCCATAAGAACAACATTCTAGGTTTTTTGAGCAAATCCAACCATCTTACAAACTCTGTTTTGAGCTATGAAGAAGTCTTAGTCAGTCCCTTGCCTTATTTCTACCACCATTTTCCTTCCCTAAGCCCTACACCACCTTCCAAAACACTCCCATTGCTCTCGGCCAGATCCTGTAGGAATAAAGGGGATCCTATAGGAGCATTAGGACATCCTGTAGGATGACCTGTAGTGGTCTGTTTTGAGGCCAAATTATGGAAAAATCATCTAGGAAGACAGGAGAATACCCCTGCTTGCCTCCCAAGACATATGGCCTTTCACCACCATCTCTAACCTACCTGCAACATCATCAAGAGGATTTAGAATTCATATTTTTCACACAAAAAGGACAAAAAGAAAAAAGAGTTATTATGTTCATTTACATGCACAACAGTAGAGTGTTTGGTTATTTCATATTGCATGTATAGGATGGTAGGATTACATACATGTTAACTTATCATTCTTTTAAATCAAATACTCTTAGCAATTAGTTAGATGAGTGGTGTGTCTAAGCATTTGATTTCAGTCTTTCCTTACTACAGTAGACAAGATTTTAGTTAGTGAAAATTTCCCTTTTCCTCATTGGTAATCAAGCTTCTTCTGCATCAATAGAAGGCTGGTTTGAGAAACCATAGTGGTCTATTGCCAGCTTAGCAGTGAAAATGAGTAGACCCATCACATCTTCTTGTGTATACAACACTGTAACCTCCAAGTTTGTACAAACCCCCGGTTGATAAAGTAAAGTTGGTAGCCCCAGGAGTTGCAACATTCTTGTTGCAATACTGGTGCTCATCAAGATACCCTTCCATAGGCATTTTGTTGTCAAAATGATCATTTCAACAATATTTTCCCATGAATAATTGAATATCAAGCCCAAAAAATGACTTAAGTACCATGTGATTCTCACACAAAAGAAACCTTTCAACCCCCAAATGTTACAAATATTTCTCATAACATCCCTAATACTTCCCTCCCTAAGAGGAATACCTCAGCTTGTATAGTGACCACTTCCACACCCACAAAACAATTAGAAACACTTCTTACCCTACCAAGCCTCTTGAGGAAATAAATACTACCTCCCACAATCAACCATGATTATCAAAACTACAAGTACATCGATAATGTTTCCTCCTCCATTGTGAAAATATCAATTTTCGTCTTGTCATCATTCATCGATGTCGAGATTGATTCATCCTCTACAAAATCAATGCCACCAAGGATGGAATTGGCTCATTCATTTTTTGCATTTTCCTTATATATTTGCTCCATATAATCATGCATGGTGTCACACACTTGTGATATGTTTAGTACCTCCACACACCCCTTGCCACTTCAAGGCTCATCTTAATCACTACCACCATTCTCTCAAGTATTCCATTATGATGAATACATTTAAGAATTAATCACAAAACCCAAGTATCCTTCATAGCCCATGAATCATCTCTACTTCTTTTTACTCAAGGCGCATGCCAACCACCCATTATATCTATGGTTTATGCAGTTGACACTAAGGATTCCATTCCTCCCTAGGTAGGTTGATTGGATTAAATACCTCATACCAACATTAGATTCCTTTGAACAAGGTAATATGCCAAATATATTTCCTAAAAACTAGGCATGGTTTAAGAACTCTTGTTGGGGGTAGCATGTTCTCAAAGAAAGTACTAGCTTACAAGTCTCTCTTCTAGGAATTCATAGACATTTTTGCTTCTTCATATGATAATATTCCCGATCTAGACCTTGCCATCATGGAACTCCATATTGACACATGGATTGATGCTTCACCAATATGATAGAAGTAACATGCTTTACACATATACAAATCTATGGATATCAAAATCAATATTTATAAGCTTCATAAAGCTAGATTCATTTACCCCATACCCTACACTTCATAGGTTGTTAACCCCATCCCCATCATGAAAAAACAAAATTCCATTTGTATTTGTACTTTTTTAGGGACCTAAATAAGCCTATCCTAAGGACCACTTTCATACACCTTTCATTGACTAGATTATTGATGCCTACATGGTTCATGAGGCCCATTCCTTCATCAATGGGTTCTCTAGTCAAATGTAAGTTCACCATGCAAATTAGTACAAAACCACTTTCAACAAACCATAGAGAACTTTCACTTATTGTTTTATGCCCTTTGGACTCAAGAATTTTAGATTTTCTTTCTAGCATGCCATGAGTTACATCTTTAATGATCTTTCTTACCTCATACTTTCCTATTTAGATGACCTCATTGCTTGCTCCAAAAAGTGCTCACAATATATTGAGGACCTTCATACAATATTCTAGTGGTGTTAATAGTATAAGGTTCAGTATAAGGTTCACTTGAACCCCCTTAAATGTGTGGTTTACGTCTTTGTTGGGTGATTACTTGGGTTTATTATCTCTAAACAAGGAATTATTTTAAATCCCCTAAAATTTCAATCTATTCGCTAGATCAATCCTCCTAAAATTTTACACTAGTTGCAAAATCAATTTCTCACATTGTTTCATTCTTGATTACACCACCTCTGCTCATGGATTCCTTCATATTTTAACTCAATATATCTATTTCCACTAATAAAAATAGGTTGAACGATCCTTTGATGCTCTAGAATATGCCCTTCCAAAATTCCCTCTCATTAGCCCCCCCCCCCCCCCCCCCCCAGTTCATAAAGGATTACTCCTTATACTTATTTTCGTTTGATGTAGTCATCGTTGGTGTGCCAATTTAAGAGGGAGACGATTGTTGGGAACATGTTATTTGTTATGTGAGAAAAAATATCTCAAAGCCACCCCTCAACTATGATCAATATGAGAAGCTCACTCTTGCTTTGGTCCATGCAGTCTACAAGTTGCAACACTATATCCTATTACACACTACCAAAATAATGTCCAATTCTAGACCCATGCATTACTTGTTAAATTGCATATTCATGAATAGCAAGTTTTCTTGATGGATTGTCATCCTTCAAAAAAAATTTATCTCAAGTGTGCCCCTCTCTAGAGAAATAAGGCTCTTATACTTACCAAAATCATCATAGATTTCCACCAAAAACCAATGATCACCCTATAGACGATAATTTCCCAAATATATATTGTATTATATTTATGTATATATTTTAATATATATTATATATATATATATATAATATATATATATATATTATATATAATATATAATATATATATGATATTATATATATAATAGTATTGTATAGTTATATAATATATATGTATTATATATATTATATTTATGTATTATATTATGTAGTATAATCTTATGTATCTTATATATATATATATACATACATACATAATATATATATATATACATATATAACATATATACATACATATTACATACATATTACTTACATATATATCTTTCATAATACTATATATAATATATAATAGATATTATATATATATTATTATATACTATATATTTTATATTTATATATTATATATATTATATTATGTGTATTTATTATATATATCATCTCATCTCATCTAAGGATCCTTGTTATGGAGATATCCTCATCTATCTGTACACCTAAAAATTTGGTTCTAACATTTTACGATATGACCATCTACACATCCACCATAAAGACCCCTTGATACCTCCTCATCGAATATGTTTTATATCGATTGGGAGTATACATTGTCTTGAATTAATGTCTCACTCTAGAAGACATTGAACATGTCCTTAATCATTTCCATGGTGGAGCTTATTGGGGGAACCTATCAAGGATGTTCACCACTCAGAAAGTGCTCCACGCTATTCACTTCTAGCCCACACACTTCCACGATTATGTCCAGCGTTTCAAATTATGCCAAAAAAACCAAATGTTCACACACAAAACCTGAGCTCTTACTACTCCCCTCCATCCTATCATCATAGTTGACCACATCTATAAATGTTGCATTGGCTCATTTTTTTCTTCAATTACATCCTTACATGATTTGGCATCTCCAAAGCATTGGTCCTTGACCATGGAAAACATTGTTAGAATGAGTTATTTCAACAACTATCATCCCAATTGGACTTCACCCATGAGTTCACCTCACCCTACTATCCTCAATCCATTGTCCCAATGGAGGTTATTAACAAAGTTCTTAATATGATGTTGCATCACATAGTGAACACACAAAAACCCAACTAGCATCACATGTTTTTTTTTCCACTAGAAAAATCGTTATCTTTCATTATAATTGAAAAAATTACATGTAGTAGATTCCTTTCAGCATATGCTTCGTTGGCCCTTAGCCATCTCTATGAGCCATAATCAAAAATGGTGCTCAGTTTTGTCAAAAAGATGCATATATCATCCTTCACCACGCAGGGTGTTCAGTTTTTTGTCTAATAAAAAATAAACATAGTTTCTATCTACAATAATTAACATTCACCATGCAGGGCGATGTCCTTTCTGTAAGGTCTGGAAATAAAAACAAAATAATATGTTGGAATAAATATATACATATGTATAGTCTGTGCATGATCACCAAAAACTAGTTCAAAAATTAGGGACTCTCTGCCCTGTGATAAATCTTATCATTATATATATTGTGATAGTATCGGTACGCATTTGTACCCCTTTGTTCTTGTATCATCCACTCTCCTCAGGGAAGTATCGTGGCCTCCTTGGAAAGCCCGTCAGCACTGTAGTTATGTTCCCTGTAAATGTGTTGACAAGGAATAGAATTAAACTGAGCTTTGAATATGTTCACTTCATCCAAAATATTACTGAGAGTGTGTGCATGACAAACAGTAATATTATTAAACCAATTAACAATGATTTTTGAGTCTCCATAAATGTTAATATCTATGCAATCGTGACCAAGTGAGAAATGCAGCAGATGGCGAAGTGTGATAAGTTCTGCGAAGTTAATTGTCCCATGTCCAAGCCCCATCTCAACCTTAGAGTAGCATTGATCAGTAAGGTATAGAATGAAACCACCTCCACATCCTTGGTTCTGTGTAGCACCGTCAAAGAAGTCCCGGGGAGTATTTTTATCTATGGTAGCAGGGGAAAGCTATCTCCTAGGCCGAGATCTGGTGGGCTCAGGAAAATTGTGGAAGGCAGCTATAATCTAGACCGAGATATGCGTCCATCTATTTGCTCTGTCATCAAAAATAATATGGTTTCAATCCAGCCAGATGTGCCATCATATAAGTAGAGGAAGGCATAACTATTTTGTACCTCGATGAAAATTGCACCAATTTTCCCAGGCTCGGAAAATATTTTCGCCCTCCCATTTTCCAGACAGTTGAATCGAGGAGGAGACAATCTGCCAGAGATTGCTCTGAGTTTCACATTGAAGAAATAAGTGTTTTGTCGATTCAGAAGATTGTTTGCATAAGACACACCAGTGAGGGCCTTGGAATGAATGATGTGATAGTGATTCCCTCGTGGGGACCTTGTTTCTAAGAACACACCAAAAGAACAGTCTTGTTCTCGGGGAAGAACCAAGCTTCCAGATGCTCTTCCACCACTCAGGTGTCTGCTCAGGATGTTTGTGTAATATCAGATTGAGATAGCGAGCCTTTGGGGTATATATTCCATTCTCTAATAAGCACCAAACAAGTTCATCAGGTCCCTCCTTAATCATGATGTGAGGTTCACTCAGAGCAGTTATATATTTTGACTACTCCTGGTGCCATTAAGGAGGAATATCAAGTTGTTGGGCAGATTTCCATGCTTGAGAGAAAATGGTGGTGTTCACCTGATCAGCTATGTGTGCAATGACCATTATATCTTGTAAATTTAGGTGCTAGATGAGATCTCTCGGTAGTTGGAATCTTCCTCCCCCCCCCCCATTCCAAGGATCCAATCCTATGCGAGCTTTTGAGCCATCATTTATTCTCTAGACTATGTTGTTTTTTATGCTAGGCAGGGAATGCAAAAGAGCCTTCCAAACTGACGATATACCTGTTCTTGGCTAGCTACGCATGTGAACCCAATCCATGATTGGGAGAGGCCAAATGTACTTGTAATAGGAGACCGAGGTCCATAGATTCTGCCCTCTCAATAATATCCAGCCCATTATTGCAGCCAGGGCTTGTGCAAATAGAGCTAGGTCTTTTGGGCCCAAACCTCCCCATTTTTTGGGCAAAGAAATCATGGGCCAACTGACCCAAGAAAAATTATTTTTATCTTGTTGACCATTCCAAAGGTATCTGCTACATATCTGTTGAAGACGGGAAAGGATATTCCTGGGAATCCATGCCAAAGCCATCCAGAAAACAGGAGTGGCCTCAAGAACAGATTTAATGAGCACGAATTTGCCTGCTCTGAATAAGTATCTATGACACCAATTTGAGAAATTTTTTCCAACTTGGTAACCAGCCAGACCCATTCTGCTTTTCTTGGACTGAGGGGTTTGATCCAAGTATTTGAAACCATGATCAAGGGGGAGGATACAATAAGGAAAGTGGTGTTGAGCAAACCGCGACTCTTGGATGGAAGTAATGGCTAATGTAATGGTGGATTTCCCTTGATTAGCCTGCATGCCAGTAACCTTCGAGAAGAGAGAAAGGACATTTGAGAAGGTGACAGGGTCTCTAATGCTCCCATCAAGGAAAATGAGAACATCGTCCACAAAGAGGAGATGTGTAATATAGCAAAAATCATTTATTTTGAGGCCACAAAGTCTGCCATCTCTTTTAGCTTGTGCAAGTAATCTACTGAGCCCATACATGACTATCAAAAAGAGTAAGGGGGAGAGGGGGCAGCCTTGTCTGAGGCCACACTTAGCATGAAAAAAATGGGAGGCAGATCCATTGATGAGGACACTGAAAGTCAGAGTGGAGAACTAGCATCACATGTTGTTCTCGGCTCTCTGGGTATATCAAAACTTGACCAAAACCTCATGGAGTTCATATATTTTCAAATAGGATTCATGGGTTTAAATTAATCCTCCCCATTTAATGTTATTTACCAACCTTACACATAGTGGTGAGACGTTTTCCTAATACCACACCTCTAGATCAATGCCTCAATTCTATCAAAAAAATTGACAAATATCAGTGAGTTTCCATTCAAAACTAATGATACCACCATGAAGCGGCCCAAAGCACCTATGGCCATGCCACCACCCATAATTAATTTTATGAGGGAGACCATGTCTTACATTATTATGTCACTAATGAGGCTTTGGGTCTAGGAAATTTTGGCACTTTATGGAAGGGTCCCCACATTGTCCAACGTTTCCTCACAAGGGGCTCTTGCATATTGGCTCACTCAAATGGAATGTGTCTCAAGGAACCTATCAATGGGATCTACCTCAAAAGGTTTTATCCCTAACCATGATTATTCCCATCCCCTCTTTCTTTGTTGTATAAACTCTTTCTACTTTTTTGTATAAACAATAGTATCAATTGTATCTCTAATCCTCACCTTTGCTTTGCTTGATAGATGGATCATCCACCAACATACACATCAATTTTTTTAATGGTGTGATCTGAATTTATGAAGGGACTGAAATGAAATAAAAAATTATTACCAAAACACATAGATACAGTGAACTTAACTTCAATTAATAAATGGAAAATTTTGAAATGGTATACATCTAGAATGGAAGAAAACTAGCTCTAACAGTGGTAGCTTATCTCTAAGAAGAGATGTGATGAATACGCACCTTCATGAATTGTGTTACAATGAGGCTCAGAGACCTTTTTATCATTAATAAGCAATGATAAACCCTAAACATAAAAAATATAACCCTAGGAGATGAAGTGCCAAAGGCTTATAGTTGGAACATCAACTTCGCGAGGTCATAACTTTAGCACGTGATCTATGTTTGGTGTGTATGATATCCCATTGGAAAGGTATATCCAAGGAGTAAATTTTCTAATTACTTACAAATTATATGATGGCTATCGTATTTTCCCCCAAAAAAATATGTTTAGGTCTTCTAGAAGTTCAAGACCTAAAAACTATTATAAATAAAAAACTACCAAAACAGGAAAATTGCATTCTGAGCCAATAGTGTGTGGCCACCAATATCCACCTATATTAATCACCCCCCCAGTAAGAAATGGTCTCCATTGCATTGAGTTCCTCCATGAGATGGGAAACTTCTATTGAACTTGGCCCCTAGTGATCCACTTACATTGGTCCAAGAGTTGGTATGGTTTAATAATCTTATACAAATGGTCCCTCTATTGGTGAGTGATATTACCCTATTTGTCCATGATTTAATTAGTTATGGAATGTTCAATACAATATAGGTTGATATTTGTCGGTGTCAATTGCGCTGTGATTTCAACTGTGTCCAAAAATGGTGGAAATTATGGCCAAAGGTGGTCCACATTGAACATTGGGTATAGGCCAAGGAATGGGGGGATACTAAGCGGTGTTTTTGTAATGGTGTAGGCATTGTACTTGATATACTTTCAAACATCCTATTATTTTTCAGCCAATAAAAATACTTCTACAATACTACCATTATCTTCTCCACACCAAAGTTACCTGCCATCTAACTATAATGTGCTTCCAATCTTATCTTTGCATGCTCACTTGAAGGAACACAAAGGTTTCCCAGGTAACATAACAGTGCATCCCAGAGGTGGAAGTCTGGAACTTGCTTGTCTGTCATCAACATCTAATGCGTGGCAGCAAATTTCAAGTCATTGTTGTATAATTGTGACCATCTATAGGTATCGTGTACACAAGATTTTAGAATGGTGGTAAGTGCCATAATTGGGGTTTGACTAAGGTAGTATGTGATGTGATTAATGTTATCCTTCTTGTATTTAATGTTCGAATGGAATTTTCAAGGATATGTGGACCATTTCTTATGGCAGTCATTATGTAACTACCCTTGTGTCTACATAAATTGATGAGGCATGTGATCTGTGAGGATGATCATCTCCTTTACCATAATATAATGTTTACATTGTCAGTAGGCATGTATGATGGAATACATTTCCTTATCATAAGAGGGTATCCCTGGATAGATTTGTAGAGTGTCTCACTATGATACTCCACTAGATGTCCTTGTTGAATGGGTACTATACCAACAGCATAATCAGAGGCATATGTCTCAAACTCAAATATTTGTTTCAAGTCTAGCAGGGTGAGGACTGGTGTAGAGATAAAGAAGTGTTTCAGTTCATCAAATGCCTTTTATTTTGACAGACCAACAAAAAAAAAAAAAAACTTTGCCCTTGGTAACTTGACTTAAGGGCCAAGCGATATAAGATAACACCAACACAAATCTTTAGTAGAAATTAGCAACACTCAATCATTTGTGAATATTTGTTAGAGTTCTCAGGGTCATTCAATCCCAAATGATCTTAGATAGATCCACATGCACACCTTGCTCATCAATAATGTAACTTAGATATTGGACCTTGTCCATGCTGAAAGAAAATTTTTCCAAGGTAGCACTTATCTTTTGTTATCGCAAAGTGTTAAGGACCTATTGAATATGCTACAATTTCTTTTCCGAAATCTTGTTGAAGATGAGGATATCATCCAAATATATAACCATGAAATATTTGGTGAAAGGCCACAAGATTTCATCCATAATCCTCATGAAATTTGTTGGGGCATTCGTCAAACCAAAGGGCATGACCAACCATTAAAAGAGACCCTCCTTGGACTTGAAAGTGGTATTCCACACATCAGTTAATTTTATTGGTCCTTGGTGATAGTCGAACTTCAAATAAATCTTACTAAAATACTTTGCCACCTTAAGCTAGTCAAGAAAGTCGTGAATCTAGGGAATCGGGTACTTGTTCTAGATTGTGATTTTGTTCAGAGCTTGATAATAAATGTAGAATCTTCAAGTCCTCTCCTTATTTTGTACAAGTACAATTGGGCTTCCAAATGGTGAAGAACTTGGTCAAATGTGCCCTTTTTGTATTACCTCTTGGATCTGCCACTTGATTCACTCATTTTCCAAAAGAGAGTGATGGTAGATTTTCCCATTGGTTAGAGGAGTGCCAAGGTTCAGATAGATTGAATGCTTGATTTGACATTGCAAAGGCACCCATGTGAGAGAGGAGAATATGTATTTGTATTCTTCCATGACCTTATCCACTTGCCTCTACTGTGTTGAGGAGCCCTGTGTGGAGGCTATGTATGTGACCAAAATCTTCTCCTTACTTTGAGAGTGAATTAGGAAGAAGACAAATTTCCCAATTCAGGAGATGACCTTACTATATTTCTTAACAGAGATTAAAAAAATGGAAATAGAGGGGGCTACCTACAGTATCATGTATAATTGTCTTCCCAAACAAATAATAAAACTACAAGGTCTAGAATCATACGCAATGCAACAGTTCCACAAGCATGGTTGGCCTAAAAAAACATCACAAACTTCAAAGGGAGCAACATCACACAATACCTCATCCTTGAAAGGCTTGATGTTGTATAGAAAGCATCATTGTTGGATGATGCAGAGATCTCGCCCTTGGAGGAACCACCCAATGGTGTATGGATGTAGGTGTGGTGTTTTCAGCAGGCCCAACCACTTAACAACCTC
This sequence comes from Pinus taeda, assembly GCA_000404065.3. Classification (NCBI taxonomy): domain Eukaryota; kingdom Viridiplantae; phylum Streptophyta; class Pinopsida; order Pinales; family Pinaceae; genus Pinus; species Pinus taeda. The sequence goes on along the minus strand of APFE030855304.1, from coordinate 96,396 downwards.
TAATGAGATCAAGTTCTTTTGACTCATGGTATCAACAATGAAACTTAGTGGAGAACCCTTCACCCAAATATCTGAGTGAAACAGGAACTCACCTTCCTTTGGATCTTTGGACTCACTTTACTAGACCTTGGTGGTGGGTTCTTCATCAATGATCTATTTACCCTTTTCTAGGTTTGGTTCCAAGTTGGAAATTGCGTCTTACTCTGAGGTTTTATCTCAGTCACCAACACCTTCCTTACATGACATTCCTTGTTGTTATAGTGGGGCTCTTATGGAACTCACACTACTTTCTAATTGTCTTTCTTCATCTTCCCATTACCATTCTTTGTTTATGGATTTGATGCCATGTCTTGGAGTGGTCCACTTGGTTATTTCCTTTCTTTTGTGGTTTGGGGATGCCATTTCCCTACTTTTCCTATGAAGGATTCACAGATCCAAAGTCTCGTTTCTTTTGTTAAATTTTTTGCTCGATTTTGATAGAATCTCAGTATGTTGTGCTAAGCGAGGAGATTTATGAGCACCAGTATTGCAGCAAGAATGCTGCAACTCCTGGGGCTACCAACTTTACTTTATCAACCTGGGGTTCATACAAACTTGGAGGTGACAGTGTTGTATACACAAGCAAAAGCAATGGGTCCACTCTTTGTCACTATTGAGTTGGCGATAGACCACTATCATTTCTCAAATAAGCCTTCTATTGATTCAAAAGAAGCTTGATTACCAATGAGGAAAGGGGAATTTTGCACTAATTTGGAGAATTGAAACAGTGTCTACTATAGTAAGGAAAGACTGAAATCAAATTCTTTGAACACACCACTCATATAACTAATTGCTAAGATATCTTGCTTCAAACGGATTCTAGGCTAACAAGTGTGTAATCCTAATTGTCCTAGGCATGCAATCTAAAATAACCAAACATTCTACTGATGTGCATATGAATGAACATAATAACTCTTTTTTCCTTTTTGTCCTTTTTTGTGAAAATGTGAATGCTAAATCTTATTGGTGATGTGGCAGGTGGGTTAGAAATGGTGGTGAAAGTTCAGATGGATTGGGAGGCAATCAGGGGTCTTGTCCTATCCTTCAGGATGCTTTTTTCACAAATCAGCCTCAAAATAGGCCACTACAAGTCGTCCTACAGGATGTCCTAATGCTCCTATAGAATCCCATGTATTTCTACAAGATCTGGACGAAAGAAATAGGAGTGATTTGGAAGGTGGTATAGGGCTTAGGGAAGGTGAATGGTGGAATAAATAAGGCAAGGGAGTGGCTAGGAATTCTTCAGAGCTCAAAACAGAGTTTGTAAGATGATTGGATTTGCTCAACAAACCTGGAAAGTTGTTCTTATGGAATGATGAATTGGTTGAGGGACGTGGTGGGTTTTGGTGATCATGGATGGATGAGATTAGGCTAGGGTTGGTTGCATGAGATCTTCTTGCACTATTGAAACTCCTGCAATACGCACATTACTGGCATTTATCCATGAATCATATAAAACAAGGAAGATTTCCAATCAACTTAAGAAAACAACATTTAATTATTTAGTTGCCTAGTTAATGCATGTAAAAACTTGCAAAATATTGTGAAACACTATGAGATCTAATACAAAGCTGGAGATATCATAAATAAAAACTCAATCCTATTCTTGAAAACTGACAAGATGCTGGCCTAAGCAGCAGAAAACCCTAAATTCCATAAGAAATCAGAATTCTGTCTTTTTGGGTTGCATAGGAGTTCTTTCCTCAAACCATGGTCCCTGAAGGGAGGAGTGAGGCCAAATCCACCTGCTATCAGCCTTTTTTGGTATTCCTTTATCTCTCTAAGCTATTGTAAAGAAATGCACAAATGGAAGCTAATTAATCAAATTCACAACTACTTGCAATGAAATAATGCTAAAACCAATTCAACAATTAATCTATGAAATAACCTAAACATACAAGTACAAGAAGAGAAGCCTTTTCTGCTAGGGTTGGTCCCTAACCCAAGAGCTTCAGCCCTTTGATTCAACTTAGTGCTGGATCAAGGAAATGCTCATTCTCATTATCATATCAGAAAAATTACATAACAATGTTTTGTCACAAAGCTTGAACTCGAAAATGCTTATTGCTTTTACATAAAAAAATTAGAATCATAATGAGGCTCTAGGCATCCTTATTTATACAATTGAAGTCTCCAACAACTTCCCTAAATATAGGGAGGCTTGGCTTCCAAACTCAAGATGAACTGTTTCTTAACTATCACTGGCTCGGCTACCTATGATCTCGATGACTCGATTACTTGCAACTCTGAGCTAGTGTGATTTGATTGAGGAATATTCGAATGAGTGAGGATTAAATGAGGAGGATCTATCTCCTATAATCTCTCCTCCTTATCTCATTTGATTTTTTTTACTTAGCCAAAATTGCCATGATTTTCTCTCAAAAACCTACAATCAATGCACATTAGACCACTACACATAACATCTTACTTTTACTCGTCTCATTAAGAAAAATATAATTAAAAAATGTAAGGAATAATGAGAAGAGATGATTTTAATAAGCTTGGAGGTGTATTAAGGTCCATATAGTTACCCAATGATGAGGCTCATCATCACCCCCTACTGAAATTGTTGTTCATCCTATGAGCAACTTAATCTATATCCATGTCCTTCATTGCCCTGGTGGCCTCCCTGACATCCCATGCTTCTGCTCTAATTTATTCTTCTTATGAATAAAATCATGCCTTGCTCTATATCTCTTCCCATTGATTTCTTTCTTCTTCTTCTTTCCTTCCTTACAACATTCCTAAAAATAGTGGTGGACTGAGTCTCAAGCCAATCCAATTAACTTTGAGTCATTGTAGAGCCTGCTGGTACATGGGTGTTCTATTTAGTGCCTCTCTCATTCTATGAGGAGAATGATATTCTCTGATTTTTAGGTTGTAAGGCAAGGTGTTCCATCTCCTTTGGCAAGCTTGCATGTTGTCATCTCCTAGAAATCTGAACATGTCTTCAAAGTGTGTGATTGCTTGCTCCTGCGCAGAAAGGTACCTATGTGCAAGCTTAGGATCATTTGCAATCAGGTTGTGGGTGCTGATGACAGCCATTGGATTAGATTGCTTAGCTCTTATCATGAAGGGTTATGTCTCTTCTCTTGTCGTTACCTTTTTCATTTCTGCAGCTCTTGCCTCCTCACGATTCATCCATGATGCTAAAGCCATCAATTGCAAGTCCCCTAGTTTTGAATTTGGGTCCCACACATTCAAATCTGTCAAGGCCAAGTTGTGTAGGTAAAACTCAGACATTTTTGCTCTATCTTCCAAGGTGCTTTGATCACAGAGATCAATGAATTGTTTATATTATTGGAAGGGCATAGTGCGTCTATGTGCTAAAGTCTTAATTTTGAATTGTAGCCATTTTTCCTTGAGATACAAGGCATAATACTTTGTTGGCATCCTACACTGGATTTCCTCTAAGGATAAACTAGCCATAGCTGCCAACTGACTTTTCCTTTCTTGTAGATGTCCCCTTAGCCATGCATTCTTTACTTCTAACTGAGCTTTCATCATTGCCTCTATGTCCCTTATGTTGCTCAATTCTATGCCCATCTCCTTCAATTTTTCCTCGATGTGGCCTACATCCTCCACTCCTTTTGATTTGGCAATTTGCATCCACCTATGTGTTCTTGCCCTTTATTTCTCAAGTTCAAATAATAAGGGGATGGAAAAAAATTTTGGGATGACACTAGCCCATTCAATGAACCTGTAGTAAGAGTTGAGATTGGGTTGTGGACTAGGCTCTCTGAGATTTGGGTCTTCCTTTTTTGTTTCTTGCTAAGTGATACCTTCTTGGTCCATTTTTTGAGTTTCCTATAGGTTTAACGGAGTTTCCTATAGGATGGCCTCTACTTCCTGTAGGTATTTTTGTGTCTCCTGTAGGAGACCTTTTCCCTTTGATGAGGAAGACCTTGTGACATGCCTCCTAACATATGTGATGGGAGATTTGTGAGAGGCTTGTCCTGATGATTCTTCTCCTTGATTTTTCTCAAGAGGAGCTATCTTTTATTGTTGCTTTTGTGATTCTTCAATAAAAATAGGATTTTTGGTGGTTGTTTGAAGTCTTCCTTGCCTAATCCTTGTGCTCTTTCTCGTCCTAAAGTATAGTGGGGTTTGTCTTTGTTTTTTTCCTTTTGACTTGATAAGTGTACTTAGGGCAGTGAGAGAAGTTGTTGCCTCCTTCTCTGTGGGTTTTGGAGATACCCTTAGCGATTCTTCCCCTTGCTTGCCTTGAACTATAGACCTATGTTCTTTCTTTTGTTCTATCCCCTCTTTCACATTCTCCTTCTTATCCTTGTCTCTCTCTTTCTCTTCTTCTTCCAGTTCCTCACTTTGCTCATTTGTCTCCTCTTTTGTTTCTTCTTTTATCTCTTCTTCGTTTTCCTCTTCCTTTTCTTCATATTTTTCCTCCTCTATTTCCTCTTCATTTTCTCCCTTTGTTTCTTCATCCTTCTCACTAGCAATGGGGCTTTTATCATATTCAAGAGCTTGAATTTCTCCCTCTGCTTGCATGTATCTAAAAGTTGTCCATGTCATAGGGAGTCTTAGGTTTTGTATAGCATCTTCTAGGATTAATTGATCAACCCATGATGGGCTAGTTGTTGATGTTTTCCCTCCTGCACTTTGATGCTCATATCTATCAGTGATTGAAGAAGAAAGTAGGGTATACTTAACCTATTTTAAAGAGGTGTGTCTGCTTCAAATCTCAGTTCTTAGAGGAGTCTGAAATGGTATCCATACCCCACACTGTATCTCCCTTCACATGATATATATTTAATGAGGTGGTAACTAAATTTATTCCAAGGGTATGGAAGCCTTTCCCCTTGAACCCCATTTTTTCCTCCATTGCCTCCTGCCCCTCCAAAAATAATTTCTTCTTTGCAAGGGCTTTGTTACCCTTATCTTCTTTTATCCAAGGTAACCCTAAAGGGAGTGTGTTGATTTTGCATATAACTTCAAGGATGATTTCTATTAATAGGCCTTTCACCATTGCAATGGCATAGGTCCTAGTGAGGGGTATGAGTGAGAGAGAATATTATCTGGCCACCTCATCATCGTATCCTCTCATTATTTCAAAGAAACCCATCCAATTATGTGTTGTGAAAATTTATGCTACAAGAGGGTGTTGATTCTTATTGTGTTTGTGGGTTCTCTCTTGTTAAAACCCCCTATCATCTTTCCCTAGTAATTATGGAGGCTGGTATGAATATAATTCAAGAATCTAGTGGGTGGGAGATATTTAAATGATGGCTCTACAATATAATTCTCCTAGACTGCAACTTCCTTTAACCAAATGGAGGATTTTTCTTTTCTTTTTTTAACTGGAAAATATGGGAAGGTATAGCACCTAATTCACTAGTTACTGTTTGATGAGGACAACCTTTGATATCTCCTCCCTTAATGCCCATTGATAATCTTGTAGATGACTACTCTATATCATGTAGGTATTCCTGCAGGAAACTATAGGTTTTCCTGTAGGATCGTGTAGGTGCTCCTACGCTACGAAATTATCACTGTCTTTACTGTAGATGCTTCTTTAAGAGGCCGAGAGAAACCTTATTTCAATGAATCCTCAAGATTGCTAATGCTTTCTTTGCATGGAAATCAGTGTTTTATTTCCTTATATGGGTGATCGTGTGCGATGGTGTGATGGCTTCCTAAGTACGAGCACCTCCTTTGGACCGTTAGTCCCACTATCAGTCCATCATTTCACTCACCTCGTAATCATATCCCACTTCATTCCTTTGTAACTTAAACATTTTTGGCGTTATCTCCCTTTTTCTTCTGATTTGATTGTTGCCACGTGTGGAGTGGTCTAAATTTTTTCTCCTCGTCGATTGGCCGAAGGTGGCCAAGTTAACTGGACACCTTTACTTATAAAACCAACTCTTACATAATCCTACATTTTTTATCATATCATGCTAACGAGAGAGCATGAGTAAGATGACATACCTGTGGGAAAGATGCTTTAATGATGATTCTTGTTGGAGAATGATGTCCTTGTGTTGTGTCTTTGCTGCATATTTTTTTGTAATGGCCTCTTTTGATGCTTATTTCCTTTGATGTGCAAGTACTGGAGAGTGATGTTGATGATAATATTGTTGCTGCTGAGCTATGGAGGAGCTTCCTTGACCTTGGAATCTCCATGCTAAAGATGGCTACAACCCTGTGAAATTTCCTTTGTGGGATAGGCTGCTACAATATTTCCTACAGGAAACCTACAAGATGTCATGTAGTTGCCTCTCCCCTAGACCTTCATTCTTTTTTTCACTTCTGGAACATGAGGATTTTTGACATGGATAGAGAAGGGGTATAGCGATTGGTAAGTGAGAGGTATAGCCTTCAGGTATTGTCTCCTTGTCCTCTGTTCTCACCCTCTTCTATTTTCTTTTTTTCTTTGAAAACTGTAATCTTTTTTAATTGAATTATTGGATGGATGCAGGGGTAACATGGTAATGAGAGGCATGGTGATGAGGTGGCGGAGTAAACATTTTATTTTTTGACACGATTTGGTCATCCCCTTGCTATAGGATCACTTTTCTTGGGATCCCCAAGCCACTCTAGTTCCTACAGGAAGCTCCTATAGGTTTCAGGGAATCTTGTAAGATTACAGGGAATCCTTTAGAAAACACAGAACCTATATAAAATGAGATGGAGGGGTTCATAAATGGAGGGAGATGGGATAATGAAGAATATGGGATGGAGGAATGAAAATATTGATTGCATAGACCCTTTTGTTCCTCTCAAGTTGCGTTGATCCTCCTCCCACTCACATGCAAACAACATTTTCACACTTTTTTTTCTCTCTTTTTTATTTTTTTTCTTTTTTGAAAACAACTAGTCTGCCTCCAAGAGGTTTTCATCCCAGTTTCTTGCCCTGGGTGCCTCAAAAGAGGTTTTCACCCAGAGATATTTTTTATTTTTTTTCCTTTCTTTTCAACACCATTGGGCCACCTCAAGAGGTTTTCAACCCAACAGTGGGACTCAGGTGCCTCATGGAGCCTTTCACTTGAGTCTCTTTCTTTTTTTCTCTTTTTTTCTTTTTTTCTTCTTTTTTTCTTTTTTTTCGAGGACTTGATGGGATAGAAGCTAAGACTTGCTCCACCACCGTCACTGGCTTGCTGATGCCATTGATGAATTCTTGCTTTGACAAGGGGTTCTTGTAGACCTTCAATCTTTACCCATTGACAAGTAAAGGGATAGCCTCTACATCAGTGGTTCTTATCTGTACCAAACCATTATCATGACATTTTTCTATGACATAAGGCTTTAACTATCTAGTCCTTAATTTGCCTTTAAAATCCTTATATCTGGAATCATATAACAAAGCCAATCACCTTCTTGAAACTGCTTGCCCTTTATGTTCTTGTCATGCCAAATCTTCCTTTGAACTTGAGTCACCTCTGTGTGCAGGAGGGCCTGCATCCTAAATTCATCTAACCCATTTAGTTGGAGAAAATCTCTTGTTGTGCCCTGGTGAGATCTAGATCTAGTTGTGTTTCCGTCCTTAAGGTGTTGTATTCAAATTCTATTAGCAACAGGGCTTTCTTCCCATAGACCAGCTCATAAGGAGTGAATCCAGTGGTGGTATTCCAAGTGGTATTGTAGGCCCAAGTGACCTCAACTAATCTATCTGCCCAGTCCTTTCTGCTGCTACTAATCACTTTGGTCAAAATGTCTTCCAATGCTCTATTGGTTACTTCCAGTTGCCCATTAGCTTGTGGGTGGTAAGGAGTGGATGTTCTATGCTTTATCTTTTACTAGCTTAACAAATTTTCAATCATGTGAGATGTAAATTGACTACCTTAATCAGTGACTAGTTCTCTTGGCTACCCAAACTTATAAAATACATTTTCCCTTAAGAACTCAGCCACTTTCTCTTCTTTTGTTGCTTTGATGGCCTTGGCTTTAGCCCACTTGGTTAAACAGTCAGTGCACACAATGATGTACTTCTTTTGCATGGATGGAGGGTCAATGGGTCCAATGAAACCTATGCCCCACTTGTCAAATGGCTCAAAGTCACTTGAGGTTGTAGAGGCATTTCATCCCTTGGGGTAGATTTCCCCATCCTTTAGCACCGATCACACTGACTAGTATACCTCCCCACATCCTGGTAAAGAGTGGGCCAGTAATAACCATCTTGTAACAACTTGAATGTTATCCTTTTGGCTACAAAGTGACCTCCGCAAGGCCCATCACGACAGGTCAAAAGGATATTAAAGACTTCTTCCTCCTTGACACACCTTCTCAAAATTTGATTGGGCCTAGTTTTAAGAGGTTGCCCCCAATCCAAGTGAATGGGGTGCTCTTCCTCACAATCTTGTTCTTTTCCTTGGAGGACAAATTTGGTGGAAACTATGTAAACACCAAGTAATTTTCTATGTCAGCAGACCATGGAGAGAGAACTGAAATGGCGAATAAGTGTTCATCTGGTAGCTGATCATTAACCATTCCTTCCTCCCCTGCAGGAAAAGTCAATTTGGATAAAAAAATCTACAAAAACATTCTCCTTGCCATGCTTATCAATAATAATTAAATCAAATTGTTGCAATAAAATTAACCATCTAATAATTCAGGCATTTATATCAGGTTTATTCATCAAGTATTTAGTTGCAGCATGGTCAATATGTACAAATGTTTGGTAACTTGTGTAGTTCAGTTCGGCTTTTGACAGATTCTTATTGATGAAGTAAATGGCATAAGGTAGTTTTTCATCTATCTAGCCTAGAGATTCTCCTATGGCTTTGTGAGAGGCATCAGCATGTATTTGGAAAGGAAGGGCCCAATTTGGGCCTTGGAGAATAGGTGCAGTGGTCAACTTGTCCTTTAGGGTGTCCAAGGCCTCCTGAGAGCCTTCTGACCATAAAAATTCAGAGTCTTTGGCCAATAACCCAAATAAAGGAGAAGCTAACTTGTTGAAGTCTTCTATAAATCTCCTATAGTATCTAGCTAAACCTAGAAAACTTCTAACATCCCTCTATTTTTGCGGATGTGGGACCCTTTGGATGATGGCTATCTTATTTGGATCCACCTGCAGTCCTTTCTAGGTTTTTGAATGACCTAGAACAGTCCCTACAGTCATCAAGAACTCACATTTTTCGGGACTAAGGGACAAGTTCATTTCAATGCATTTATTCAGCACTTTACCCAAGTTGGACAGAGCCTCCTATAAATCACACCCATAGGGTGTAAAATCATCCATGTAAATTTCTACTACATCATGGACTAGCTCAACAAAGATACTCAGGACTGCCCTATGGAAAGTGGCAGGGGCATTGCATATGCCAAAAGGAAGGACCCTGTAGGCGAAGGTACCATAAGGACAGGTGAAGTTCATTTTATCTTGGTCCTCTGGGCTGATATGGATTTGATTGTATCCACTGGACCCATCTTGGAAAGAAAAAAACTTTTTCCCTACCAAGCCATCAACACTTGGTCAATGAAAGGTAGAGGGAAATGGTCCTTCTTTGTTGCTTTGCTTAACTCTCTATAATCAACACAAATCCTCCACTTTTATAATAGATTTGACTTGCAAATATATGAAAATATATAATATACCCAATACTGCAATTAAACCCAAGAGCCAATACAAGAGAAAAATAGATAAACTTCAGATCTTTATTAATATCAAAACCTTGAGATAGTGGTAACACCATACAACTACTCCTTAAGGAAGGAGAACACTCCACAAGCCATATGTTTTCCAATACAATAATCCTTGACATCTCTCAATGGGGAGTCTCTAACCTCTATATAGGATTCATACATACAATACAATGGGTCATTACCATGGTTCTCTCAATACCATATATCTAATACCATGGGCTTATCACATTATTGCTAACTACTTGTGGTCCCTTACATGATCTGAGTTAACCACTTTATTTATTAACTATGGCCCATCCCATTATTATATTATTCCCTTGGGTACCTCCTCTATACCCCATATTATACCCCCTAGGTATACTACATTCCACCCCCCTTAAACATGTTTCATCCCCGAAACATAAGAAGAACACAAATAATAAGATCTACTCAAAATAGTAGTCCACTAGTACCATGCACTTGCATCTAGCCATCCTAGAGAAAGGTGAACCCTCGATATAGCTTGTGCCTCGCTCACTTGATATGGGAGTTGATACTGGCGATTCCTTTGTGTTGATGTGTTATGGTTGGATCTTCACACCTCTCTATCTGTTGTGCGGGGGTTGTTGTCCTTGCTCCTAAATCATTGCCATCATGATGGCTATTTTCTTGTTGGGTGATGTGGGTGGTGATATGTTGAAGTTTTAACTAATCGTGTATCTTTCTTTAATTCACCACCTAATGGAGCCTGCTAGGTATATGGCACATGTTGTGGCACCTATAATTGTTGCTTATCTTCCAATATTACTTCAACCACGGACTCCTCATTTGATGTATCAGTACTTGTAACATTTTCTGCTTCAACCTCCTTGGACTCTACTTGTTTATTCATGCAAATATCCTATAATGTAATTTTTTATTTTTATACCAAATCTTCAGGAATTTCTTCTACACATTAATATTGATAGTACCAACAGATTCCATCAAATGGTATCCCAAAACAACATCCACATTAGCGATATCTGAAGCATAAAAATCAAAATGCAATACATACTTATCCATAGAAATATTCAAATCCTTATAAACTTGCACCTACTCATTATTAACCTGTGTGTGCTCCATTTGTTTGGCTGGGATTTGCAATCTTTTAGCCAAATGAACATTAATAAAATTAGGATGATAAACACAATTACCTTCTCTTTCTAAATACATCCATGAACCTGTAATAAGGTGATATCATCAGAGAATAAACCATTTTGTGTTTCATTCTCTTGTTCTGTAGCATGAGACCATTTGTCCAAAAGTTGTTTTTCGAATTCTCCATTTGAGAGTTTGGACAACTTCTTGTTATCAAGTGAGTTCCACCATATGGCAGTCTCATCTTTCATAACCATCCATACTAAACCTTTCCAATTTTTTGGCCATAATGACTTTTCTCTTTCTATGAATTCTTCAATAGTAGGACCAGTATCTTTCCCTGTAAGATATTTTTTGCTAGAAGCCATGAAAAGGGTTTTGAAAAAAGTCACTTACTTGGCAAAAATTTGAAATGGCCACAGTTCGGTCAATATTGCTCAAAATCCTTACTATGACCTATTTTCGGAAATGGAATAGCCATTCTGCATCTTCTCATGTGATAGAAATCTCAATCTAGGCACTCTAGAATTTCATATTTGCGCTGCAACTGTCCTATCGTCACAAAAAAATTTGAAAAAAAAGAGTTGATTTTAAATCAGCGATATCTCCCTTATCCAGACTCCTATTCGACTGATTGTTTTTTTTTTAATTAGGTAATTTTTCAAAAGGATCTCAGATATGCAATTAGTTTCTCATAATTCCCCATAAAAGCTACAAAAATTAACTAGAGATCCGTCGTCCCGAATTTTCGTCAAAACATTTCTGCAACACAGCTGATTTTTAAATCAATGATATCTTCCTCATCTCAACTCTGAATCGGCCAATTCTTTTGTGGTAATTTTTTTTGCAAATAAACCAGATATGCAATTAGATTCTGCAAATTTTGCACTAGAAGTTTCAGAGCTGATTTACAAACTCGCCACCCCAAAAAATTCCTACAATTAAAATAAAAATAAAAATCTTTCCTTTTTGCCCAAGAAAGTGCTCGGATACCATTTGTAATAGATCTGGCGTGTAAATATATGAAATGATGCCAATATACCCAATACTACAATTAAGCCCAAGAGCCAATACAAGAGAAAAATATATAAACTCCATATCTTTATTAATATCAAAACCCTTAAAGTAAGGTAACACCATACAATCACTCCTTAAGGAAGGAGAACACTCCACAAGCCATATGCTTGTCCACAAAATATCCCTTGACTTCTTTCCATGGGGAGTCTCTAGCCTTTATATAGGCTTCATACATATAATACCATGGGTCATTACCATGGATCTCTCAATACCATATATCTAATACCATGGGCCTATCACATTATTGCTAACTACTTGTGGTCCCTTACATGATTGTAGGAATTTATAGGCTAAGTTCCTCAGACAGAACACCAAAAGACACCGCTCACAAACAGATCACAAATCAATACACTAGCATTATTGACATGGTTAAAACCCTCAAAGAGGGAACAGTCCATGGCCTGAGCCAACGCGGCCACTTCAAACAATTTATTAATAAAATAATGAAAATTTACATAAGCTTCTCTCGTGAATGGTTACCCTACAAATGACCCTCCATGCTCTTTAAATAGAGATCATGGACCAATCGAGTGTTAAGCCACGGATCAAGTATCGGTAATACCAAGGAAAGAATAAACCATAAGATCACTACATATCGTCACTGTCGGATTGTAAGTTACAAAAGTACATAGTAAAGAAACACACTTTACCTAACTCTACATTAGACCAAATTATACTTAACTATGTCCTATGTGTCAAAATATCCTAAAAATGACGAAGGCTAACCACTATATTTATTAACTATGGCCCATCCCATTATAATATTATTCCCTTGGGTAGCTCCCTCTGTATCCCATACTATCCCCCTAGGTAAGATCTATTACAACTTCCCATTTTTCATTGGAACCAACACCAAAGGAGAAACCCACTCAGTATCCAAGATAGGGTAAATGAATACTGCATCCAGCAGCTTTTGCAGTTCTTCTTTGACTATATCCTTGAGAGATGATTCATTCTCCTTTGGGGTTGTCGGACTAGTTCGCAACATTGTTTGATATAAATGTGGTGAGTACACACCAAGGGGTGCACTCCCTTCATTTCTTTGTAACTCCGGGCAAAGGCATCCAGATGTTCCTTTAGCATGTTGCACAACTCTTCTTCTTAGTGTACAGAAGGGGGTTGATTTTCAACTTTCTTTCAAGGTCGAATTATATTGCCTTGACACGAGTAGGGTTTGAATCGGCTAGGAATAGATCAATATAATGGTTTCTCTTGGTTTCTTTTACTACTTCCTCCAAGGAAAAGGTGTTGGGAGTTGAATTTTGGAGTATGTGTTCAATCAAATCATCTTCATCCAGTTGTCCTCCTCCCATAGAAGCTTCTAGGGTATATATTTGGGCTTAGTAGACTTCATCTTCTTCCTCCTATTCTAGACATAAAGGTAAATCATGTTCTAAGGATGGCTGGATAGGAGGGTACAAGACCAACTGCTTGGACAGATGCCCATTTTTTATAGTCATATTTCCAGTGCTGCAACTAATGTAGGCATCGGTAGTGGCTAACCAAGGTCTCCCAAGTATGAGAGGATAACCACTAAGCTTGGACTTAGGCTGGAGAACTAGGAAGTTTGTAGGGTACTCCCAGGAGTCGATGGAGACCATCACATCCTCAACAAGCCCCTCAGGGGCTACTACGGAATGGTCTGCAAGCTGCAAGACTATTGTGGTATTTCTTAATGAACCCTGAAGATTGAGATTGAGCATGGTGTCCTTAGTCATTACATTAATGGTAGCCCCAAGATCAATCAAGGTATATGGGACAATGGTGCCATTGATGTGCACATCTACTACAAGGCTTCCAGGGTCTAAATACTTTGGGAAAATTACCTACCCTAGCAATAAATCGGACAGTTGTCCCATGACATTAATGGTAGTGGTGTCTCTTTTTCACCTCCCTGGATGGTTGAAACACTTCTCTTTAATCAATTTGTTGTAAATAGGTACATCCTTAAAGGCTTGGAGAAGTGGAATTTTTACACAAATTTTTCAATTCACCCAGAAGTTCATTCTCTTCTGGGTAGCTTGGACTAGATGAGTTAATCTTTCAGGAAAGGGTGGTGGATTCACTCTAGGCATACTTTTCTCTCTTTCCTCCTCACTCTCCCTAGGTGGAGATGGAGGTTGATTTTCTGGTAGTACTCTCCCAGACCTTAGGTTGATTTCCTGAATCTCCACAACATAAGCAAGGTAGGATGTCTCTCCACTGTATACTTGATGTGCATCTCTGTTGTTCAGGTTCAGTTTTGGTTGGGTAGGCATCTGAGGTTGTTTAGGTGGAGCACGGTGTAAAATTTGTAGTTGAGTAGGAGGTGAAGGCAATAAATATGGTGCATTGTTGTATGGGGACCTCCACCCCTCAGGTGGTGCATTCCACTAAGGCTGTCGCAAACTATATGGCTGAAATGATTGACTGGTCGGCTCAGAATGGATGTTAGGTCCCTATACTACTAGTGTAACCCCTTATTCTTATTAGTACAACCTCATTATTATATTGTTGTGCCCATGTAGTCCCCATGTTGTTATTGTTGTGCCCCATAGAATCCCACCATTGTTATTATTGTGCACATACATTATTATTGTTATGTCAGCTCTGATTATATTATCGCCCCTTAGACTCCTATATATAGAAAGGAGGTCTTGTCATTTGTATCATCCAAAAATTATTCATTTGTGTAATGTAAAGTAGGTTTCCCCCTTGAAGAGGCTAAATTATAAGGCATTTATCTTTCTTTTCTATCTTTTTGTGAGCTGGTTTCATAACATTTGGTATCAGAGCTTTGGATTCTATGGTTTCGCTGCTCCAAACAGGTCATCATGCCATTTTAGCTATAACATTTTTCTGCAATGTTTCATAATCAAAAAAAAAAAAAAAAAAACTTTGAGAAGAAATCTCATTGAACCTCGAGTCTGAATTTCAGATCTTGCCTCATTATATTTTAGGATATGTGATATGAGGAAGTTAGGGTTTTTTGCAAGCTCCAGAATTTCATCTAAAACAGGTCATCGTGGAATTTTTTCTATAACTCTTTTGCTACGAAGTTTCAGAACCTAAGAGAAAAACGCATTTGAGGAAAAATATGTCTAAACCTTGGGTCCGTATTTCAGATCTTGTGTCACTATATTTTCGGATATATGATCTAAGGAATTTAGGGTTTTTGCAGACTCCCGAATTACATCCTAAACACGTGACCTTGGGAAAATCGTCATAACTTTCTCTCTAAGCATCATATTGAAATTTCGTAAGAAGTTATAGAAAGAGGATGGACTGTATTTTGTTTGGGTATAATTTTCAAAACCTACGGTTGAAACAATGACACATAGAACTTCGTACAAGTTCACTCTATTGAACTAGTCTATAATTAGGTCATCGTGGGAGATTGGGAATAAATATTTCGTCAGGAATCCAATTGTGATCATACTTGCGGAGTTAAAAAGAGGACTCATAGGGATATTACAGACCGAAATTTTAGAACTTAAAGATCTGAAATTACAGAGTTACAGTCATTTCAGGATCGAGCTCCTAAAATCAAGAAAAAGGGAGATGAGGAAATTTGAGGGCAAGGATTCGGTAAATTGGATACTACAGGTGGAGAATATTTTGATCTACATGGTGTACCACTATTACAAAAGGTACATATTGCATCTAATTATTTAGAACCGAATCAATTTTTATGGTATAAAGGGCTTTGTTCTCGTAAACCACTTGTCACGTGGTCAATTTTCACGGAGGAAATGATAGCACATTATGAGGATACAAAGAGAAACACCTTCTTTAGCCAATTGATAAATATCAAACAAAAGGGTTAAATGGCAGAGCACATTGAGGACTTCCAAAAATTGAATATAAGGGTAAATGATATTCCAAAGAAGAAAATGGTTGATATCTTCATAGGGACTTTAAAGGATAACATTCAACACGAATTTCGTCTTTGGGAACCTGATTCACTGGAGAAGGCATTCAGGTTGGCATGACAAATTGAAAGCGAAATTATGGAAACAAGGAATCCCACCACTCATGACTATAATTATGGAAGTGTTTTTCCTCTTAGCCTTCCACAACCTACAAGATTTACACCACAACAACTGGAAGAAAAAAGAGAAAAAGGGCTTTGTTACAATTGTGATAGCAAATACACTAAAGGTCATAAGTGTGCTAAGAAGAAATTATTTTACATAGATTATGAAGAGGAGGAAGAAAATGATCAAGAAACATCAAAAGAAGAGGATATACACCAGGAACCCACCCCAAAAAAAGAAGAAATTAATCCGACCATATCTTGTAAAGCATTAGAATAAATTACCACTCCTCAAACTATCAAGATAGAAGGACATATCAAGAAGAAAAGCTAATAGTGTTGATTTATTCGGGCAATACCCATAATTTTATTCATTATAAGATAGCCAAGGAATTGAATTGCTTCCTATATCCAGCACCAGAGTGTCAAGTGATGGTTACAAGTGGAGGAACCATAAATTGCTCTGTAAAGTGTCATAATATCAAGCTATCCATGGGAGAATATGTATTGAATAGCCCAATGCTTTCCATTCCAATGGGTGGTGCTGATGTTTTACTAGGAGTCCAATGGCTACAATCTTTGGGTACGATAGTTTAATTTTCAAGAAATTTTCTTGAATTTTTTTTTGGAAGGAAAGGAAGTTGAATTGAGGGGTATCAAAGGGAAATCGGGAAATATAATCAACTCTAACAGCATGACAAAGCTTCTAAATAAAGAACAACGGGGCGTGATTGCACAATTATGTTCACTAGAGGATCCCACATCGAAATCATGTATTTCTCCAAATCTCCAAAATGTTTTGGACAATCATTCCAAGGTACTTGACACTCCCAAAGGCCTCCCATCTATTCGTGATCATGATCATGCTATTCATTTGATTCTAGGAAGTGTTCATCCAAACATCAGGCCTTATAGATATCCATATTCCCAAAGGAGTGGGAACTCATTAAAAAGTTGCTGAATATCTAGTTTAAACAGTATTGCGAGAACTTAACAAGGAAGGAAAAATCATATTGGAACCTGAAGTAGTCACAGAACCAATAAATTGACAGCTACGAAATAGATCAATTTCAAAGTATCTCATCAAGTGGAAGAACTTATCCACTGAAGATTACACATTGGAGGATAAGAATTTTATACAGAAGCATCAAGAACTACTCAAGCATTGACACTTTTTGAAGGAGAGGGGCATGTTAGGTTCCTATACTACTAGTGTAACCCCTTATTCTTATTAGTACAACCCTCTCTTATTGTATTGTTATGCCCATGTAGTCCCCATATTGTTATTATTGTGCCCCATTGAATCTCACTATTGTTATTATTGTGCCCTTACATTATTATTGTTATGTCGACTCTGATTATATTATGACCTCTTAGACTCCTATTTATAGAAAGTAGGTCATGTCATTTGTATCATCCAAGAATTATTCATTTGTGTAATGTAAAGGAGGTTTCCCCCTCGAAGAGGCTGAATTATAAGGTGTTTATCTTTCTTTTCTATCTTTTTGTGGGTTGGTTTCATAACAATGGTATTGAGGTGCAAAATACCAAGGAGAAGGTGTAGACTAGGAGGGATGAGCAAGGGGGCCCCAAGAGGGAATGGATGTGTTCTGCTTAGGGTTGTAATATGCATAAGATGACCTTTGCATGCCCTGTTGGTATGGTCGAGGCCCATGAAGTCTCCTTTTATTTATGTATCAAAGCTATTCATTCACCCCTTCAGTTCCATGATACACGGCTTTTAGTCCAGGTAGAGAAGGGCACTTGTCTGTGGAGTGGTTTTCTTCACAAACCGAGCATATTTCTATCAGGTTTAATGGAAATTCATTCCTAGGGTGCCTCCTTATGCATCTAGGGCATAAGATGGCTAATTCTCTCTCTTCTTCCTCCTACTTTCTCTTGATGTGCATAGTGTCCATCTGTAGCGCAAGGGTTTTCAGCATTTCACTCTTGAAATGTTCCAGCATATTTCCAATTTCACCTTTTATGGATGTGTTGGAAGAGGATGAGTTTGCCATTGGTTGACTACCCCTACCTTTTTTCCTAGATGCCCTATAATGCTTCTTAAATATAGTCTTAATATCTTCATAGGGTAGCTAGTAAATGTCCGCTCCTGCTAACAGGTTTAGGGTATCCAGAAGATCTTCGCTTACCCCCCAGAGCAGGACTAGCTTCAGTGACTCAGGATCAAGCGTGCACCTAGCCCTTTTGTAGATAAGTTGGAATCTTTCTTCATAATCCTCTAGGTATTCATCATGTCCCAAGGTCATTCTAAAAATTTCATCTTTAGTGTCTTTGGACCCACACTAGTCCCGATACTTGTTGTTGAAGGATTCCTACATCTGAGCCCAGGTTGTGATGTTATCTCCAAGTCAACCCATGAAACAGTGTAGAGCTACATCCTTGAGAGTGGATGGGAATAATTTCAACTTTTAGTCATCAGTGGTGTAATCATAAGTTCTTCATATGACAATGAACTCAAACAAGAAAGTATATGGATCTTCTGAGGTCAAGCAATGGAAATCAAGAAGAGCAGAGGGGCTTATGTTTTTCATCTTGGTATCTCCATTAGTTTCTCTAATGGGAAAAGCACCCTCAATTCTTTCTCTATATCCTTTGTCATTTAGATTTTCAATCATTACGTTAGTTGGAATGGGTTATGCTTCTTCTTCTCCCCCTGTAGGCCTTCAAAAATCTTTGGTTGTTCACCTAAGGGGTCCTCCAATTCACATCCATCGAAGAAAAGGGAAGGTTGGTTGTTTGAAGTGGTGGGGGTATTGGGTAGAAATTTTCCTAAATTATCCTTATTCCTACAAGGCATGAAAGAAGTGTTTTTGCTTTGTTTTGTCGTTTTTTCAAGCTTTGAGACTAATTGCAGAATTGAAATAACAAACTGAATGGAAACTAACTGTTGAATGAAATCTCATTTGCAGAATGGAAAATAAAGTGAACGAACTTACAATTACTTTTGTAGAAATGAAGCTAATAGCAGAATGTCAAAGATAATAAATGGAAGAAAGAAAGTAGAAATCACATCTTACTCAGACACCTCCCCTGTAACGGCGCCAAAAAGTGATGGGCTACCAACTTTAGTTTATCAACCTGGGGTTCATACAAACTTGGAGATGGCAATGTTGTATACATAAGCAGATGTGATGGTTCCACTCTTTGTCACTAGTGAGATGACGATAGACCTCTATGGTTTCTCAAACCAGCCTTCTATTGATTCAAAAGAAGCTTGATTACCAATGAGGAAAGGGGAATTTTTCATTAATTTGGAGAATTGAAACAGTGTCTATTGCAGTAAGGAAAGACTAAAATCAAATACTTTGAACACACCACTCATATAACTAATTGCTAAGAGATCTTGCTTCAAAAGGATTCTAAGCTAACATGTCTGTAATCCTAACTGTCTTAGGCATGCAATCTGAAATTACCAAACATTACATTGTTGTACATATGAATGAACATAATAACTCTTTTTTTCCTTTTTGTCCTTTTTTGTGAAAATGTGAATGTTGAATCTTCTTGGTGATGTGGCAGGTGGGTTAGAGATGGTGGTGAAAGGTCAGATGGCTTGGGAGGAAAGTAGGGGTATTCTCCTATCCATCAGGATGATTTTTTCACAAATCGGCCTAAAAACAGGCCACTACAGTTCATCCTACAGGATGTTCTAATGTTTCCTACAAGACATTCTAATGCTCTTATAGGATCCCCTGTGTTCCTACAAGAAGTAGCGAGAGAAATAGGAGTGATTTGTAAGGTGGTATGGGGATTAGGGAAGGTAAATGGTGGAATAAATAAAGCAAGGGAGTGGCTAGGACTTCTTCAGAGCTCAAAACAAATTTTGTAATATGGCTATATTTTCTCAACAAACCAAGAAAGTTGTTCTTAGGGAATGATGAATTGGTTGAGGGACTTGGTGGCTTTTGGTGATCATGGATGGATGAGATTAGGTTGGGTGGTTGGCATGAGATCTTCCTGCACTATTGAAACTCCTGCAATACACACATTATTAGCATTTATCCATGAATCATATTAAACAAGGAAGATTTCCAATCAACTTAAGAAAACATCATTTCATTATTTAGTTGCCTAGTTCATACATGTAAATACTTGCAAAATATTATGAAACACTATGAGATCTAATACAAAGCTGGAGATATCAGAAATGACAATTGAATCCTATTCTTGAAAACTAAAAAGATGTTGGCCTAAGTAGAAGAAAACCCTAAATTCCATAAGAAATCAGAATTCTGTCTTTTTGGGGCTGCATAGGAGTTATTTCGTCAAACCATGGTCCCTGAAGGGAGGAGTGAGGCCAAATCCACCTGCTATTAGCCTTTTTTGGTATCCCTATATCTCTCTAAGCTACTGCTAAATAAATGCACAAATGGAAGCAAACTAATCAAATTCACAACTACTTGCAATGAAACAATGCTAAAACCAATTCAACAATTAATCTATGAAATAACCTAAACATACAAGTACAAGAAGAGGAGCCTTTGCTGCTAGGTTTGGGCCATAACCCAAAAGCTTCAGCCCACCGATTCAACTCAGTGTTGGATCAAGGAAATGCTCATTCTCATTATCATATCAGAAAAATTATATAACAATGTTTTTACACAAAGCTTCTCGAAAATGCTTAGTGCTTTTACATAAAAAATAAAAAATAAATAAATAAATAAAAATAAAATAAAATAAAATAATATAATATTAATAATAATATATTTAGAATATAATATATAATATATAATAAAATAAATAAATAAATAAATATCTGAATCCTAATGAGGCTCTAGGCCTCCTTATTTATACAACTGAAGTCTCAAATGACTTCCTTAAATCTAGGGAGACATGGCTCCCAAACTCGAGATGAATTAGCTCTTAACTTTCACTGGCTCGATTGCCTATGATATCCATGACTCGACTGCTTGCAACTCCGAGCTAATGTGATTTGATTGAGGAATATTCGAATGAGTGAGTATTAAATGAGGAGGATCTATCTCCTATAACCTCTCATCCTTGTCTCGTTCGAGTTTTTCCCCTTAATTGGCCAAAATTACCATGATTTGCTCTAAAAAAACTGCAATCAATGCACATTAGACCGCTAGACATAACATCTTACTTTTACTCATCTAATTAAGCAAAATATAATTAAAATATGTAAGGAATCATGAGAAGAGTTGATTTTAATAAGCTTGGAGGTGTATTAAGGTCCATATAATTACTTAATGATGAGGCTCATCAGAGATGTCTAGGAACTCCCTTTCTATCTAGATGTATTTGTGCAAATAACCATGGTACTTGAGCACAAAATGTCACTCATAGTCCTTGATACCCAACTTAGTGCACAAAGTATAAAATATATTTTTGAACTTTTGCATTGTTTGGTCCCTTGCCTACCATAGTGTGGTCCATCTCATGTATTGAACATTGTAGATTCCAATAGGGAAATATTTATCCTTAATACATCCCTAAAAGAGTCCCAAGTGGGTACAACTGAAAATACTGCATATTGTTAATTTTTCATAGGGCTACAATGTTCTTTGATTTGATAATTGCATTTCTTAATTAATACATTAAGTTCACCCCATATTATCATTACATTATTCATATCTACACCATTATTCATCAGCATGTGCAATTATGTAGAAAGAACAACATCATCATCATTAATGCAATGAAACATAAAGGAACAATAGAATAAAAGCATGCACACACATAGAGACACTAGGATTGGTTCGACACCAGGGAAAATCCTTGCAAATATTCTTCTTCTTAGATTGTCATCAAATGATTCAGCAAAAGAGGGTGCAATGATCCATAACTTTATCCATGCAAAAAAACAACTATGATATCCATGAAACAGATCTAATCATTCTTATAATCACAACCATGATTCTGAAGACTGTATAATGTTTTCACTGACTCTAGTCAACTACTCGATACTACTGAACATTAATGTTATTGAGAAGAATCTTCAGAATACTGAAATTTCATCTTTGACTCCCGGATGTAGGGAGGAGTTGTGCAAGCATCTATAACAATCATGGATGCTCTCTGTGAACTGTATGCTAGTGTCTATGGTAGATCAGACACTCCTTAGACCATTATGTGCATGCATCTAGGGACCAACTCGCCAGAACTACTCCAAACCCTTGGACACTCTCTTTCAATTATTGTGTGTGCATCTAGGGTTTCCTTGATGCTCTCAGGACCACTTTATGCGAGCAATTGGGGATTGACACCTCCAAATATGCCTCTGAAGCCCTAGACACTCCCATAGGCTTCTATGTCAACGTCTAGGGCCCTCTAAACTTTGACTTGAACACTTTGTGCCAACGTCCAGGGACTAAAATTTCAAGTTTGATGCCAGCATCTAGGGATCAGAAAACCCTAGATCAGTGCCAGCTTCATCCCAGAGATTCCAGACCCTTGTGCTAACTTTCCTCTAATAGACGTATGTGAACCAAGACAATAAGAGAAGAGAATATGGATTGATCAATGTATCCAAATGAGCTTGAGGTCTCTTTTGTTTATAGGCTTTCATGAGGGTCCACTTGGGGTTGAGGCCGACATGTCCAATTTAACATGTGCTTAGGGTCGAACTAACCCAATATACATGAGTGAATAAATAAATTCAAAAACCAACTTTCACTTGTTCAAATAAGGTGATCTTTAGGTCAATTTTGGTCCTCTCGAAAATAGGAATCTAATGCAATTAACATGTGCTTAGGGTCAACCTAACCCAATATACACGCGTGAATAAATAAATTCAAAAACCAACTTTCACTTGTCCGAATAAGGTGTTCTTTAGGTCCATTTTGGTCCTCTCGAAAATAGTAATCTAATGCAATTATTATCTTCATTGTATGAGTTGTACAAGGTTTAATTTGATTGTAATTGAAGAACTTAACACTCCCTCTCAACTAGGGAGAATTCCCCCTGCCAATATATGTCCATTGAGCACGATGCAATTCTTGTGTCTTCATGTGACTTCAGGTGTCATCACATATCATCCTTGATCATCTCTGTCATGTAGTCATCATTCCATGACCACTTCAAGTATCTCACCAATGTGCATCTTGATCTATCCCTTGTGTATTCTTGCTTATCTCTTGATTAATCCTGCTCGGATGTTGAACATTCTCAAATATAGAAGAAGAAGAATTTATTACTGGAGGGGAGCTTAAGATACCACCCTCTATCCATCAGGCTACTGCCTAGAATTTCTATCAACAGGCTACTATCCAGAATATCATCATCAATCATCATCGGAGAGTGTTAATTTTAGGTACGTTCTATGCTTAGAGCAATTTATTTCAATTTTCACTGTTAGCTCAATATCTTTTCCAGATTAGCAATCACATCATCATTAAAGTAAATTGTAGATAGAACATAAACATAGATGGCAGAAGACAAGCCATGACAAGAGGACACAAGATGTGGCGAGAGCTAGGGACAAACCCCAATGTGGGGAAACCCTTGATCAATTCTTCTTATATGTCCTTCAATAGTTCAGTAGAGAGAGAGAGAGAGATAGTACATATACAACAGAAGTCAACACTTTAACTTATCTAAATAAGAGCATAGATGATCTCTAAGAAGATGATACATGAGATGGTTGAACTCAGTTGAAGACATGATGCTTCAACTGATTCTCCAAGGTGACTCCTTCACCTATCATTATGTTGCATCTCGTCATCATGACGCACCTCATCATGTTGTACCATGTTGCACCCATCATCACTATGTTGGACCTAAAGACCATGTTGCACACATCATACTATTGCACCTTATGCTGCCACTATTGTCCCATGTGCCATCGTTACACCATGCTACCACATTTGTTCCATGTGCCATTGTTGTTGTCCCACTATTAGTGACATTGCCATTCCATGTTTGGCATATTGTTGTCCCATTTGTTATTCTCCAACAAACATCATAGCATTGTTGTCCCATTCACTTGCTGCACCGAGCACCATTGCCTAGTTGTCCCATTTACCATGTTGTACTAAGCACACTTGCCTAGCTGTCCCATTTACCATGCTTTATTAAGCACACTTACCTAGTTGTCCTATTGAGTTTGCAGCACCATGCTTGTTGTTGTCCCATTGTAGCCTTGTTGTGCCATGTCATTGCTTGATGTCTTATTTGTTATGTTCCACCAAGTGACCTTGTTGTCCCATGTATCTAGCTGCCAACACACCATACAAACGTTGCTCCAATAAGCATGTACTAGCTCATAGTTTTTAGGTCTGTTTGGTTGCAGCAAACCAGGTCTGATTAGGGCACACAACAGTCCTTAACTCGCCTTCCTTTTGTGCCCAAAAACACTCCCAAGAAATGTGGTTGCTCTTCTTTGAAGGGCTGAGGGTGGATACTGTTAGATGTGGAGCCTGATTATCTTTTTTATTTAGAGGTATCGCCACATTGGACCCCATTTTGTAATGTGGCGGCAACGCCGCCGGTAAAATATACACTACAGGGGGGGCAGTTGTTCAGTAGGCGAAGATCTCGCAATAGAAGTTATGTTTAATTTAGGGTTTTTTGCCCTAGAAGGCAACCCCTCGCTATATATGAGGGAATTGTATTACGTCTATGTAGATTTGTATTCTGAGCAAGGAAGAGAGAGGAGATTGAGTGAGAGAGAAGAGGGAATTACAATAAATTTGTTGTAGGTTGTATCTCTTCAGTTTGTTGGATAATATAAAAGGAAGGACTAGTTGTTTCTCCGTGGACGTAGCCCAAATTGGGTGAACCACGTATATATGTGTCTCTCTTGTTTTATGTGTTTTATGTGTTTTATGTGTTTTCTGTGTTTGTATTTACGTAATATATTTTATGTGTTTCGTTGCTCTGTAATATATAATTTTCTAACAGCTACTTCAATTATGGGCTGCCCTAGCCCTTGTCTACCCTTCAGCTTGCCTATAATTTACAGGGACACCTTACAGCAAGGTTGTGTAGGGTTGCGGCTGCCTTTCCATGGATCTTCACCCCTCCAAAGTGCCCTCAAAATTGTCCTATGGTTGTGGCGCTTATAGCAAGGGAACTCGGCCCCTTATCCAGCACTTCAGACCCTTGGAATAGACCCAAAACAGTCCTCCTTTTACATGTTGTCCCTACCTCTGCTTGTTGCGGCTACCACCAGGAATTATCCTCCTTCAACGAGCTCTCTTCCTCCACAAATGGATGCGTAGAGCTGTCATAGGCTAGGGCTTGCTAGGACTGTGGCTAGGGCTGCTAAGACCTCCTCCATAGTTGCGTAGATCATCCTTATTATGACTGCATTAGGGCATCCTCCTTAGGACTACATTAGGGATTGTAGAGACTGCATCTAGGGCTTCATACTAGGGCTCCTTTACCTTCTATGTTTTAGGGCTTCCTCTCTTAGATTTCTCTTCCATTAAAACCCAGAACAAGTGGAGGAAATCAAGATTGAAGTGTGTGTTGAAATGACAATCAAATCACCTCTTTATGTGGGTGTTATTTAGTTGTTGGCCAACCTTGACGAATTGTCTTATAACACAAATAAATTCATAACTCCATGAATACTTATTGGAATCGGATGATCTTTAGATCAATCCTACACCTCTCGATGAGAGGGATCCAAGAAAGATATCAAATACCATAAATAAGATTACCCACATGGAGTTTGGCCCTAGTTTCCAATTTTAACACTCCCTCTCAACTAAGGAGAACTCCATTCGATGATCCATCTGTCTGACTATACTATCTCTGCCATCAGTGCCCTACACTGCTCTACTTTGCTCTACTATGCTTTGTTGAACCATGAAGAAGAAGAATTGATCGAGAATGTCTCATACCATTCTCTACTGACCTGAAGT
This sequence comes from Pinus taeda, assembly GCA_000404065.3. Taxonomy (NCBI): domain Eukaryota; kingdom Viridiplantae; phylum Streptophyta; class Pinopsida; order Pinales; family Pinaceae; genus Pinus; species Pinus taeda. The sequence goes on along the minus strand of APFE030855304.1, from coordinate 70,695 downwards.
CAGTTCCATATGAAGAGAGTGTGTCATACCACTCTTACTGATCCCAGATCAGCTCCAAAAGAGAGTGAGGTATGTCACTCTTACTGTCCCGAAGTCAATTTCATTGATCCCATATCAATATCACAAGAGAGTGTCTCAAACCACTCATACTGATCCCAGATCAATGGAGGTCATCCTAGCATAGGGAGTATGGTAGATACAACGATGTGTTTATAGATAGTACTACTATGGTCCCTAACCCCATTTCCTTGCTCATTGGCCAGATGATAGGTGCTTCCCATGAGTCCCAGACTACATGGGTAGGATGCCTCAACAGGAGAACCACTCATCATGCCCCTAAGTCGCCACGGGGTATCACAGGGGAAGGTTGAGCCATTCACCTTGTACATAATGCACCATTGGGGGAGGGTGAGTCACCTTATGGTCGCTTGTTGCTCCAAGAAGTACCCCAAGCCCCTCGGAGCTCCCAGAGTTCAATGAATGTATCATGCAAGACCCTCATAAGAGGGTCTCTTAATGACTTCAATTCGTTCGAGAAAGACACAAATTTGACATTTCCCCGGGGCTTTGATAGAATTTATGTGACCTATACATTAGTCTCAATGCGATGGAGCCTCCTCGCTCATCGATGTACCATATCCCAGATAAGGTAGTATCTGATGTCTATATGCTGGAGTAACCATAGAATACGGGATTCTTAAACAATCTAATCCCCCCTAGTTGATACAGAAGATCACGGTGGTATCCATCATGTGTACAAACAGCCCACTGAAGAGCTTCCACAACAAGGAAGATTTACAGGAGATCATACTCGTAGCTATGTATTCGGTCTCAGTGGTGGTCAAAGCAATTGTCTTCTACTTCCTGCTCATCTAGGATATCGAGCAGAACCTAAAGAGAATCAGCACTCATAAGTGCTCTTGAGATCCTCCACACTGACTGCCCAGTCAGCATTCGAATAATCATGCAGCTTCATATTTCTGGAAGTGTATCTCAAT
>APFE030855304.1:0-63686 GCA_000404065.3 Pinus taeda | reverse complement strand
TTTTCCTCATAATCGATCCCTTCATTCTGTGCAAAACCTTTTGCCACAAGCCTAGCTTGTGCTTGTCAAGTGAGCCATCAGCTTTGTACTTGTTCTTGTAGACCCACTTGTAGCCAATTGGTTTTGTTCCAAATGGAGGATCAACCATCTTCCAAGTGTCGTTCTTTATGAGGGCATCATACTCCTTTTGCATTGCTTCTTTCCATTCATCATGAGAAGCAGCTTCTTTAAAGGAAGTTGGTTCAAAATCTGTAGACAAGTTCAATTCACAATCATCAGAAACATCCATATCAATAGGTGAATTAGAGTCATCTACATCACCTCCATTTTGTCGGTTTTTCTGGTTCCTGTTTTTCCAATTTCATCAGGATGAACACTTTCAAGTGTCTTCGTCAGCCACTTTGGGGGACCTTTCCGAGATGGTCTAGGCTTCTCTGTTGATTGAGTTGGGACTGAATCAAGATTAAGTCTCCCAATTCTATCAATTACATCACTTAAAGCATCATCCGTTATTGGAGTTTCATTCGGGGGAGAGTGTCTTCAGAAGAAGATTCCACATGTTGATCTAGAATAGGAATCCCCCCTTCAAGATGTGGAATCTGATTATCAAATTCTTGAAATGATTTTGTTTTTTCAAATCTATCCAAGCGATCAAGTTGTCGCTCAACAACATTGTCAGATTTGGAATTCAAGGAAAATTACATCTCTAGATACAACAAATTTCTTATTTACTTCATCATAGAGGCGATATGCTTTGGAGGTGTTTGAATACCCCAAGAAGATACACTTACGATTTCTAGCACCAAGTTTGTTTCTATGTACCTTTGGTATCAAAGCATAATAGGTGGAACCAAATACCCTGAGATGTTTTACGGAAGGAACATGTCCATATCACAATTCATAAGGAGTATTGTTTCTTATAGCATTAGATGGACATCTATTCTTTATATATGCAACACATAGAATAGCATCAGTCCAAAACATTATCTTTACATTTTTGAAGAAAAGCATGGATCCTACCATATTCAAGATTGTTCTATTCATTCTTTTAGCTACACCATTCTGTTCGGGATTATAAGTCACAGTTGTTTGATGTTTGATCCCATGTTGGCGAAGATAGTTTTCAAATTCATTTGATGTGTATTCTTTTCCATTATCAATGCCAATAGACCCAATATGAGATTGTGCATCATTTTCAATCCATTTATGAAAATTCTTGAATGTTAGGAAAGCATCAGATTTGTTCTTCAATAAATAAACCCAACACATTCTGGTGTAGTCATCAATAAATGTCATGATATATTTATTTCCATTTGCAGAAGGAACAGGCATTGGACCACATAAATCTGAATGAATGAGTTCAAGTTTCCTATGTGCTCTTGAATGTGAATCATGAAAAGACTATTTGCTATGCTTTCCTAGAATGCAAGCATCACATTGCTTAAGTTTTCTAGGAATTGTAGGCAAACCAGCAACACCATTTTTCTTCAATAAGCGGAGACTGTCATAGTTTAAATGTCCAAATCTAGCATGCCATAATAAACTTGATGGAAGTGTACCTTCTTCATGATGAGAATTGTATGAGAAATGTTGTGCATGAGCAGATGTTCCTTGCATTTTGAGAAGTCTTTCTTCTTCTATTCCCTTCATGACAAGTGAGTGATCAGATGATTTTCTCACCTCAAGCTTGCCATCAAACATATGAATGGAGTGACCTTGCTGGCGAATGTGGACCAAGGACAGCAAGTTTCTCTTGAGCTGTGGGAGATATAAAACATGATCCAGAAGAAAGTCTGACAGACCAGGCAGTTTAAGCCTGATTGTGCCAAGCCCTGATGGCTTGATTTTTGACTGATCTGCAAAGTAAACTACTCCATCAACATTGTCAGTGAAATCTTCAAAAAAGTCTTTTATATGAGTCATGTGACAGGTTGCTCCTGAATCAAGCAGCCAGTCATTTTTCCAGGAAGCAAGTGAAGTGTTAAACAAATCTTCATTTACTCCAATGTTACATTGTGCCTCAATATAGTGAGCGGATTCAGGTGCTTTACCTTGTCTGTATCATCAGTTTTACCTTTCTGTTGTGGTTTCTTTTCTGCTCAATTTTGTCCCATGGTAGCTTGCATGTAGAGGCATCATGTGATCCATTTCTTTTGCAACGAATACAGTGTAAATCTACCTTTTCTCCTTGAGAATGTTTGCCCCCCCCTGCCTCTGAATATCTTCCTCTTCCTCTTGTAGAATCTTGAGCATGATGCTTTTCTTTATGAGCAAGGCACACAGTCTCTTCACAAGATTCAGGGGTTGTCTTCTTTCCAAAAGCTTTCTCTCTTTCAGCAAAATTTTTAACAAGAGAGTCAAAGGTTATATCTTTGAGATTTCCATTTGCTTGCAATGACTCAAGATAATTGGAGTAAGTACGATAAAGTGCCTTGAGAAAAGCAATAAGAGGAATATCCAATTCAACCTTAGTAGATTTTATATTATGCATTATAGACTTTACTTCAGATGCAAGAGCAAGAGGATCATTATTTTGCAGTTCAAGAGTGAAGAGTTTAATCATGAGTTGAACGACTTCAAGTGCAGAATGTGAGTCATAGAGTTCTTTCGGCTTTTGTAAAGCTTCAAAGGCAGTTGAATATGACGAAATATGGCGACTCACTTCTTCACTTACAGATGCTGCGATTAATGCATAAGCTTTGTTGTTCTTGTTTTCCCAAATGACGAGCTCTTTGTCTGAGGTAGGTTGTACTGGGTCATTGTCTCCTTCTCCGACACACACTCCTTTCCACAGCTCATTGAAGATGAGGGTGTGTTTTATCATCCGGGACCATTCAGGATAGTTCTCCTTGCCAGTGAAAACTATTCCTACCATGGATATGATTGAATGCATTCTATAAAAAAAAAATTGCTAATAGAAAATAATACTTCTGCCAATATACAGTAAAAATGTACTCAAAATGGCATTCTTGAAGGGTATTATTGTCCAGTAAAACTTCTAACATAAGGTTTTCATGTACTCATTGAATTGTTGTCATCACAACTTCAATACATAGACAGAAAATGTCTTTCAAAATGTACATGGCTACCAATAAAACATTCAATGCATGCGCAATATACAGCCCCTTTAAAAGGGCTCAACGCATCATGGACGTACTGCCTCCACCAAATATTCTACTAAAAATTTGTTGTCATCGTTCAAATGTATGCTTTCAACTTATTTGAAAGGATATTAGGCCACCGTGGGGCCCGAACCCACGAAAGGATATACAACAGTCAGCGTTCAGTCCAGCGTTTAATTATTTGAAAGGATACACAACAGTCAGCGTTCAGGCCAACGTGCAAATATATGAAAGAATATTAGAACAGTCAGCGTTCAGGCCAGCATTCAAATATTACAACAAGCAGGGTTCAAATGAAAGCATATTAGAACAATTAGCTTTCAGGCCAGTATTCAAATATTTGAACAGTCAGACCATCAGCTTGCAGCTTCACTCCACTTGTGGTTTATCAGTTGTAAAAACCTATATCGCAATCAAGTTCATATTGCAATGAAAGAAGAAGAAATTGACCGTTTGTGTGAGAAGAAAACTCTTGGTTATGCAAGGAAAGTACCATCTGGATCTCTGTAAAAATGTTTTTGGCAAAGACGTATATCCTAAAGTCTTTGTTTGGTGCAGAAAAGTTGAATAACGATGGTGACTTTCTTTACCTATTGGCAGATGCTGCAGTGACGGCGTTTCAATATGGGAATCCCAATGTACTTTGCTCTCCTCTTGTTAAAGCAAATTCATCGGGACAAGATTTGATGGTTTCTTATGCATATTATGTAAAAAATTATATATCTGATGGAAGCGTAGAAAGTTACGGCCAACAGTTCCTGAAAAAACAACTATTGATGCTGATAGCAACGATGTAACTAGCTCTCGGAAACAGATAGACGGCGTCCAGCATTCAAACATATGAAATGTCTAGCATTCAAACCACGTCAGGATGACCAGCATTCAACTATTTTGCAAAGCAGGTTAGGACAGTGCAAACGTTTCAAACCAAGTTAGGACAGCACAAATGTTCCCATGTCAGGTGAATGTCAGATAGAGATCGCAGGTACAGAGAGCGCAGGGATGGCAGAAAAAACACAGGTAATCAGTGATGGGGAGCAGTGGAGCAGACCAGGAGTTACAAAGACATAAAGGCTAAAAAAAGGAGCTGGCTCTGATACCATGTCAGGCCAGGCAGTAACTCCATTAGGCAGAAAATTGATTCGTATTTCATTCCATCATGTAGGTCTTTGTTATATACAATAGGGTGTGACTATTCAGTTCATCTCCTGATGACTGTTCATATTCCTAATTTAATTATTTACATAAATTCACCCAATCATGAGGATTAGCTGTCAACAAGATCAACATCTTAGTTTAACTGCTTTGGTTTCACTTCCATGTCTTGAATCACAATCAACTCCTCAATTTCTTGAGCGAGCTCTTTGTCCTGCATTTGTTTGCTCTCCTCTCATGGTAGTTGATTTTGCTTTTATTCCTCATCTTGTTTACGTGTTGCTTCTTCTTGTTCTATTCTTCATCTTTCTTCTTCTTATTGTCTTTGTCTTTCTTATTCCAATCTTCTATGCGCTTTTTATTCCCTCTACTTGATCTCTTCCTCTTGCTTCCTCTGTTTCCTCCTCTTTTCTGTTGTTATGGTCGCTTTTAGGATGATTGGATTTCCTTTCATCTTGCGGCTTTGTTCTTCCACTAGACTGTGTGCAACTTTCCTCTTTCCCTTTTCGTGCATTGGGGTGCACCTTCCTGTTGGTACTACCTCTAGAGTGACTTTCCTCTGTGGAGTAACATGATGTTCCTGTGAAGCTGACTAGTTCGCAGGACTCTGAAGCATTATAACAATTCTTCATCTCTTCCTCCTCGGGCCTGCGAAATGTCCTGCTTGGCCACTGAAAAAGAATACTTGCACATTGCTCATTACAAAAATTCATAGGATCGTACGGATTGAATTCCAAATGACTGAATGTGAATTTCTTTATCTCTTTGCCTTCAATGTCTACAACTTTCAAATTCTTGATTTTATACAACTCAATTTGCAAAGGAAGAGCAGGCCAATGTGCTTTCTTATTCATGTGTAGAACTATTGATAACCTTGTGGAAAGATGGTAAGCAACTTCTTGCATAACCAACTTATCGGTGGCATTACCTCGATAGAAGATGTGGAGACTTTTTCCACCAAACGCTCCAAGGAAAGTGCAATACAGTGAGGCAAACGAATCTTCTATTTTTGACACTACTTCCATTGCCCCACGTGACATGCAAGGTGGCGCTCGCTCAAAGATTAGCCTGTATAATGGAATGAAGAAGTGATCAATCAGATTTTCCATTACTTCTTTGTGGCTACACTCTGAAAGAAGCTTGCAGTAAATGTGCACGGTAGGCTCTCTTGGTGTCCAGGTCCAATTCATGCCAGCAAATTAATTGTGAGCACATGTTGCATCCAGTAGGTAGGCAGACATGTAAAATCTGGTTTTCTTTCCCTTGGGAGGATTCTTGGAATTAGCTACATGGATCTTCAGATATTGAGCCAATAAGTCTAACCAGTTGAATGTTTTTTCTTCGTTCACAATATGATTCAAAAACAATGCCCACCTTTCTAGGAAGGTCTTAGTACTCTGTTGACCATAGATCCTACAACATAGAACTATCAAGTACTAATAAGCCTTCTAGAGAGATTTGTCTTGTATATGTTTTGGGTGTCTAACAGAACTTTGTTGGCTCTTTCACCCAACCTTTGATAACCTCCTTTGTGCTCAAGTAGCTAGTGGTTGTGTAGAAGTAAGAATCCATGAGCGATTCTGGCTCCGACAAATGATACAAGAGATGGTAATCCGGTTCCAGAAAAGAGGCAAGTCTTTGTCTGTTGGCATTTCTAAGAGTCATAGTCCTTGAAACCATATGAGAAATTGTCCCGCTGACAATGTCTACACATGGGAAAGTCAGGTACCTTCATGCAATCTTGTGTAACCCTGACCTTTGGACATTGATATACACTTGTCGGTCTTCAAGATATGCTTTGAAGCTTCTTCTTGAGAATGCCTCACCTACTTTGTGTCATGTGATGTCTAACTCTTTCTCTATAAACAGTTGAGTATCTGAGAAAACTAGCAAGTTCACTGGAGTACTCTCAACTACCTCCTCAGTGCTACTTTATGTAGTTTTTTTTTAGACGGATCTCTTGGGGGCATTGATAATAGTGACTGATCAAGAGAAGTGCTCAACAACTACAATACCTGTAGGAGGAAAAAGTGCTCATGGAAAACATGAATTAGTTTCAAAAAAAAATGACTAACAAAGCAATCTAAGGGCAACAACCACAAGACTGAATGGGACAATTGCATAATTCCTAAGTTGGGGGAAGGGACTGGCTTCAAGAATTGTGCATTGTGCAATCTCAGCAGCGAGGGGAGCAACTTGAGGTTTGAAATTACGCAATGCATAGTCTCAGCCTGGGCAAACTAAGGGAGAGATTGTGCATTGTGCAGTCTCAATGGCCAAGGGTGAGGGTTGAGCCTTGGAACTGTGCAATATGCCGTTAGGAAAGACAGGGACTATGCATTGCACAATCTCATAAGCCAAGCACAAGGCTTGATCCTTGGACTTGCGCAATGCCCAGTTGAACAAGGCAACTGCTGGCCAAGTGAAAGGCATATAGGAAAGAGGATGGGAAAGTGGAAGATATGAGTGATAGTGCAAGTTAGAGTGAAAATCTAACTAAGGAAAGATAGATTAGTGAAAGTCAAGTGCAGAAGATCAATATTCAAAATAAAAACAAATATGCACGGGGAGTCGCCAAAACAGCAACCACTAATGGGTAAAAACAAGATAGTTGATGTGACACTTGTAAAGAGAAAATGATGGACTGAACCAACACTTGCACAAGCTAATATAAGTTAAAATGCCAGCAACCATGAAAATAAACAAGCAAAACAACACTCACATAAGTGAAATGACAAAAAGCAACAGAAAAAGCGACAAAAGAAGACAAAAGCAAAAATCACCTGGAAAAGCGCCACAAACTCCACCAAAAGCTCCTTGATCTCCTTGGGAAGGCTAGAGCTCTAAGATGAAATGTGAAAATGAGCTCTAGGGGCATATATTATATAGATCTAGGCTGGTTAGGGTTTATGATGTGCATGCCTAAAATCAAGAAAAAATCAACACTTGACGAAAAGTCCAAAAATAGCAATTTGTATCATCCTTCAGGAAACTAATTATCCACTCCCTATTTTATAAGGATTTTTTTCCTTTTTTTTGTTTTTTGGGAAACTAGCCAATCACACTGCCAAGAAGGATTGCACAGTTCCCAACCACAAGGGATTGGGCAACTCCTTGACTCAATGAATTGTGTAGTTTCTAAACTCAAGGGAAGCTTTGCGCAATTTCTAAGCTCAATGTTGGCTTGTCTCCTAGAATTGCAAAGTTTTTGAGCTCAATGTTGGTCTCCCTGTCTGGATTGCACAATTCATATTCACAAGGTTGGCCTTCCTTCCAAGATTGTGTAGTTTCTGGAGGGAAGACCAAAAATGTTGCAATGTCAAGTAAGAGATAGCTTATGTCTGAAGGTATCAAACCGAGATCAAAACAACACATCACAAACACTGCATGAAAGATAAGTCTTTAACATAACATGAATACTTGACATCAGTAAATGATAAGCTCATGTGGACAGAAGGAAGGCTCCAAAATCAAAGCATGAGCAACATTTTGGATGGTGATTATATCAGCTACAACACTCGGCGACACACTGATAGAAATTCAATTCTCTATATGGGTCTTACTTCAAGTAAAACAAGTCTAACTCTTCAAGAAGTATTGTTCATTTCATTGATCATTGTAGCTTCTTTACTTAGCTTAACTTAAAGATATATTCCCTACCATTCTCTTCATCAGTGGCACACTAACAAAGACAAGTCAAACTCAGTTGTTTTGATTGGGGATGGGGAGTATATAGATACAAAAGTGAAAAAGGATAGCCAAAGTCTTGGTTTTCATCTATGGTGTTGCTTCTCTGCCAGCAAGCCTAGATAGTACCTCGACGGATTCACATCAAGAACACAAACATTTCTCTGCTACCAGCGAGCCTAAACAGTACCCTAGCGGAGTTGCTTGCTTCACCTCCCTACATAGGAAGCTTTTCTTTCACCTTTTATTATTTTTTTGTATTTTTTTTTAAAGCATTGTGCATCGACACTTATTGATTTAATGAGGCAGAAGAGGTATCCCAACTTATTGAGAGCGGAAGAGGTTGTCCCTTCAGAGAAGGATATTTTAACACCTCTAAAGTACAATTCACTTGTTGAAGTTTCCCCGCCTCCTTACTCTACTTAACTTAGTTGACAAGACGAAACTGAATAATTATAAAAACTGATTAGAGTAGTTGGTACTAGTTATGCTTGGTTTCCACGCAAAGAGGGGGGGGGAGGAACCAAGCATTGACAGTAGCACAATTTCCTCTCGAACTTCACCATGCTTACTTCAGAAACCAAACACGGTCTAATGCAGAAGCTATCCTACAACAAAAAGGAAAGAAAAGAGCAAGGCATAAAGTAAATCAAAACAAATACAACAAAGAAAACAAACAAAATACTCCTACTCCTAAACTAAACGAGAATAGCCCAAGCTTACATAAAATGAAACTTCCAGTGCAATCACCGATGCATAGGCTGACTTATATGGGTGAGGGAATCCATATTAAGAAAGATATTCAAGAATAACAGCAGACAAGAAGGTAAATCGATACATGTCGCGACATTCGAAGAGTGAAAATGCACGCAAACAAATATGACAGAAAAGCATATACAAAACACTTTGTGGATGCATGATGGTGTTTGTACACATCGCAACAAGGTGACATGCAAGAGCATCCTTTCGAACTTCTAAACTCAGCAAACATAAAGAAAGTAAAAAACTTAAGTTTCGTGAACGAACTTGCCAAGTATGATTCCTACAATGATTGAGTGATGTCATCATGCAAAACAAATGGAGGGTGTGAATATTATTGAAATGATTGATTTTCAATTTGCGCGATCGAATGATGAGGATCTGTGACAGATAAATCATGATCTGATCGTGATTGGGACTAGTCTCAAGACTGCGAGAACTTGACATAACCATCAGCGTGCGCTGAAGTGCCTCAATAACTTGCAGTAGTTCCAAGACATCGGATGGTAAATCATCAAATTGGTGGCTTAGAAAGATCAACAGTAAAAAAATACAAAATCGTAACCAAATAAATCAATGAATAGATCACAACATCCATGATTAGAAAGTTCAACATTGAAAACAGAGGCATCCTCTTGATCTGACGAATAGTAGAGAGGGGAAGATTGGAAACAAGAAATTTCACCCTTTGTTTCTTCAGAATGATCAGATGATTGATTGGAGGGATCAAGAAGAGAAGATTTTTCCTCTCTGAGTTAAGATGTAAAACTGACATTCCACGAGTTCTAAGTATGATCAGAATTAACATCATCATAAATTGTTCCTTCGAAATATTCAACATGTATGACAGAATCGTGGAAAATTTTAGGATAATGAGGGAGAGATGAGCAAGGAGAAACATCAACCTGCATCACAAATTCTAGTTCAAAGATAGAATCCTGCTTATAATCATCATAAATGATATCACAATTTTACTGGTCGAACTAACTCCATCTTCAATTTGATCCTCAAGAACATCGAAAGAAATGATTGAAACCGGTGAACACAACAACTCGCAATCGGGAGGACCAAAAGAACCAGCAGACGGAGGGTGAAGAGAAAGACCATCCCCAAAAAATTCAAATCCGCAATCCAAACTTGCATTTAAATTTTGAATATGTGAGGTGGGAGAAGATGGTGGTAGATCAACGGATGGACCCTCAAGTTCTCCAACCTCAACCTATGTAAATGGAGTTGTTTGATGAGAGGAAGCCGAAGAGTCACTTGGAACAACAATTTCCTTCATTGCAGATTTGGGAGCTCCAAAACCAGTATATGTTGGGAGACTTTCAAAAGATTCATATTCTTTTGGATTCATCGAAATATGAACAAGAAATTCGAACTTCTCTTTCATTAAATTTCAATCAATATCATCTTCGGAAAATTCGAACATAAATGAATAAAGTGATCATGAAAATCGTTAAGAGATTCATCAAGTGTTTTTCTTAAATGAATGATTTTTTTAAAAACAGATATATAATCATATATGTCAAAGGGGCGGTAGAGATCTTTGACAAGATGTTCAACATGGTGTATAGAAGCAGTTGGTAATGTGTAACACCATTCCTTGACGTGTGCCTCGAATGTGAGAACAAACAACCCGCAAGCAGTGTCCTCACAATGAATATTGTGCTCAGTGCAAAAAAATTCAAGAAAGTGAGTGGTGTGCTCGAGAATGGTTGTTCCACCCTCGCCATCAAACTTCAAATTTGACAAGTCATTAATTATCCCCATGGGCACTTTCATATTCGCGGTTTTGTAAAAACAATTCGAGCTTAAGATAAAGGAAGAAGCCATTAGAGAAGAGGAAAGTTAAAACAGACTTCACGGGTTCACCTTGTCATCTGGCCCTCCTTCTAGCGCCATAAATGTTTGATGGTGTTGGACCCGCCAACAATCAGGGGGTCTCCCCTGTATGAAGTCCCAATTAGACCTCACACTTTTTGGATTAGGAGTCTCATATGGAATACAGCCTGGTTGCTAAAGCAGTGGGTTTTAATGATGTGCCTTGGTTGCAATAATGCATAGAATGGTGTATCCATGAATTTGGTGAACAAGTGTGTGACTCTGCGAAGGGTCAAGTGCGATGTATTAAAGGTTCTAACACAGCGAGGGGAAAATGATTGAGCCCCTTAGAAGATTGTAATAGTACACAACTTGAAAGGAACACACAAGCATAAAAAACATCACAAGTTAGCATGCAAAATAGTTCATGAGTTAACTATGACGGAAATATACAACAACACGCATTCAACAAGATTCATACTAAAGCAAATGAAATAGTTCATAAGCATTAGTGTAAGTGAAATAACATATATTATAAACATAACTAGAATAGTCCTACTATATTCACAACATATGTCCTCACAGTGAATATTGTGCTCAGTACAAAAAAATTCAAGAAAGTGAGTGGTGTGCTCGAGAATGGTTGTTCCACCCTCGCCATCAAACTTCAAATTTGACAAGTCATTAATTATCCCCATGGGCACTTTCAGATTCGCAGTTTTGTAAAAACAATTCGAGCTTAAGATAAAGGAAGAAGCCATTAGAGATGAGGAAAGTTAAAACAGACTTCACGGGTTCACCTTGTCATCTGGCCCTCCTTCTAGCGCCATAAATGTTTGACGGTGTTGGACCCGCCAACAATTAGGGGGTCTCCCCTGTATGAAGTCCCAATTAGACCTCACACTTTTTGGATTAGGAGTCCCATATGGAATACAGCCTGGTTGCCAAAGCAGTGGGTTTTAATGATGTGCCTTGGTTGCAATAATGCATAGAATGGTGTATCCATGACTTTGGTGAACAAGTGTGTGACTCTGCAAAGGGTCAAGTGCGATGTATGAAAGGTTCTAACACAGCGAGGGGAAAATGATTGAGCCCCTTAGAAGATTGTAATAGTACGCAACTTGAAAGGAACACACAAGCATAAAAAACATCACAAGTTAGCATGCAAAATAGTTCATGAGTTAACTATGACGGAAATATACAACAACACGCATTCAACAAGATTCATACTAAAGCAAATGAAATAGTTCATAAGCATTAGTGTAAGTGAAATAACATTTATTATAAACATAACTAGAATAGTCCTACTATATTCACAACATATGTATGAAAGCATGTTGACCCTAAGCTTTTATTAAAGTGAAAATTACAAGCATACATATACCATTGACGAACCACTAATCCCAATAGTGGAACATGAAGTCTACACCTGCTCCTCCAAAGAAAGATACTCCCTCTATGCTATGGAGAAGCCAAGGCTCTCAACAAAACTCCCAAGCTCATGATCATGAGCTAAAAGTCTATCCAAAAACTTAGCTCCCAAAATCCCTTTACATGAGTAACGAGGACATATTTATAACAAAAGGGGTGACTATTCATCTTCCTTTTGTGACTCTTGAATTTTCCTCATGACTCTTCAACTTCATTACAAAATCACTCTTCACATTCCACACTTGACACTTGGAATTTCACTTAAAAAATAATTACAAAAGAATATTACAATATACTCGTACCCATATAAGACAAAGTTGGGTAGAGTCAACTAGAAACCCTAACAAGACAAAACAAGTTAAGCTTGAGTTTGGGAAAACTCCAAACTCAACAACTTTCACTTGTAGGTTCTCAGTCACATGACGGTGCCAAGCTTTGTACTACGCGATGACTCCCCCAAACTATGTGATTGGATCAAGATGGAAGTGGACTCTAACCTCCATGGTATCTGAGTACATTAAATTGAAATTGGTTTGAGTGTCCTTCTTGAGCAGGAGCAACATGGTATTGATTTGGACAAGACCACCAGTATACTTATGCGTGTTCTTCTTGTTCACTTCAAGATCTTCCTTGGTAGCGATATGTCTAAGTTGATCCAAGTATTCTTTGACCTCTTGCTTGCCCTGATTCCTACGTTTGGCTTCATTGTGTGAGCCAATTAATGGGATCTCGCATGATTTCACCATGAAATCCACGTTGTTGTACAATTGCGCATATGAGGCCTAAATATTGGCAATGAATGAGGTGAGTTGTTTGTTACTCTGAATGATACATCCGCACTTGTTTGTTCTTTCTCCAACTCTTCCTATTGCCTTGTTTTCTTTGCCAATTCAAACGGTGCCCCTTTGTATTACATTGATGGCTCATGCACGGCAGCGATGGTTGTAAGGACAGCCTTGAGGGCTTTAGCATTATCCTTACACTTTTGTTGCATGTTGTGCAAGCAGACCATTGTTTTATGCACGGTGACAAGCTCCTCATAAAGGCTCTACATGGTTTCTCCCAATGTCGACACTTCACCAAGTATGGTTGCCTTAAGTTCTTCCGAATATACTTGTGTGGGAGCTGCGTTCTGGACCTCTACTCAAAGTTGTTCAACTTCTTGCCTCACAGCCTGTAAGTTCTTTGCCATTTGTTTGTTTGTAGCCATCAGATACTCTGTGTTTAACTTGGTAGCACCTGTGAAGGCCAAGTTGGTTATGGCAATGGAATTTGAATTCCTTCTAGTGTTCGTCACAATCACTCTTTCTCTTATGAATGCAAAAGATGCGAGATCGTTCGAAAAATGTTTCGTCCTTGCTTGTACAATCTTCTTTTGAAGCGCATCGTAAGCTAGATTGTACATGTCCATGATCAAACCCTCATCAATAGGAACAATTTCCTCTTCGTTGCATGGAGATTGCTCTGCTATCGAGAGGGGGACACTGAATCGTGACCTATTGAGTGCTCAACATTAGATCAACATCTTGGTTTAATTGCTATGGTTCCACCTCCATGTCTTGAATCACAATCAACTCCTCAATTTCTTGAGCAAGCTCTTTGTCCTACAATTGTTCGCTCTCCTCTCATAGTAGTTGATTTTGCTTTTGTTCCTCATCTTGTTTACGTGTTGCTTCTTCTTCTTCTTCTTCTATTCTTCATCTTTCTTCTTATTATTATCTTTGTCTTTCTTGTTCCAATCTTGTATGCTCTTTTTCTTCCCTCTACTTGATCTCTTCCTCTTGCTTCCTCTGTTTCCTCCTCTTTTCTATTGTTATGGTCATTTTCAGGATGATTGGATCTTCTTTCATCTTGTGGCTTTGTTCTTCCATTGGATTGTGTGCAACTTTCCTCTTGCCCTTTCCGCACACTAAGTGCACCTTCCTGTTGGGACTGCGTCTGGAGTGACTTTCTTCTGTGGAGTAACCTGTGATGTTCCTACGAAGCTAACTAGTTCACAGGACTCTGAGGCATTATAACAATTCTTCATCTCTTCCTCCTCGGGTCTACAAAACGGCCCGCTTAGCCACTGAAAATGAATCCTTGCACAGTGGTTTTCACAAACATTCCTAAGATCGTACGCATTGAAGTCCAAACACGAATTTCTCTATCTCCTTGCCTTCGGTGTTTTCAACTTTCAAATTCTTGATTTCATACAATCTGGTCTGCAACGGAAGAGTGGGCCAAGGTGTTTTCTTCTTCTTTTTGCAAAACTATTGATAACCATGTGGAAAGGTGGTAAGAAACTTCTTGGATGACCAACTTATCGGTGGCATATCTTGGTAGAAGATGTGGAGACTTTGTTCCGCCAAACACTCTGAAGAAAGTGCCATCTAGTGAGGCAACCCAATCTAGTATTTCTGACATTGCTTTCATTGCTCCATATGACATGCAAGGTGGCTCTTCCTTAAAGATTAACTTGTATAATGGAATGAGGAAGTGATTAGTCACTTTTTCCATTACTCCTTTGTGGTTGCACTCCAAAAGAAGCTTGTAGTAAATGTGCAAAGAAGGGTGACTTGGTGTCCAGGTCCAATTCATGTCAGGGAATGAATTGTGAGCACATATTGCATCCAATAGGTAGGCAGACATATAAAATCTAACTCACTTTCCCTTGGGAGGATTCTAAGCATTAGCTACATGGATCTTCAATTATTGAGCCAAGAAGTATGACCAATTGAAAAAAATTCCTTCGTTCACAATCTAACTCAGCAAGAATGCCCACCCTTCAGGGAAGGTCTCATTACTATGTTGACCATAGATCCTAAAACATAGAACTATCGAGTATTAATAAGTCTTTGTGAGATATTTTGTTTTGTAGGTGTTGGTGGGTGTCTAACAGAACTTTGTTGGCTCTTTCACCCAACCTTTGACAACCTCCTTTGTGCTCAAGTAGTTGGTCGTTGCATAGAAGTAAGAATCCATGAGCGGTTCTCACTCCAACAAATGATACATGAGATAGTACTTCAGTGCCAAAAAAGAGGCAAGTCTTTGTCTACTGTCACTGCTAAGAGTCATAGCCTTGGAAACCATATAAGAAACTATCCAACTGACAATGTCTGCACATGTGAAAGTCGGGTACCTGCATGCAATCTTGTGTAACCCTGACCTTTGGACATTGATATACACCAGTTGGTCTTCAAGATTTGCTTTGAAGCTTCTTGCTGAGAATGGCTCATTTAGTTTGTGTCATGTGATGTCTGACTCTTTCTCTATAAGCAATTGAGTATCTGAGAAAATTGGCAAGTTCACTAGAGTACTCTCAATCAATGTTTTAAAACTCCAACTTAGCTGAGGGTCAACTCCGACTTTGACTCCGACTTGGTATCGACTAGACTGGCTCGATTTCAATGACTGAGTCGTTGTAAAAAATACATTAAATATTTTTTTATATAAAAAACATAATTTTAAAGATTTTCATTCATGTTTCCAAACACACAGCATTAGAATATAGATAGAATATAACATATGATCAAAGTAGGCTCATGAATATCCATTATATCAAAATGGCACCCAGTGCACACTCCAATACATACATGATGATGATATAGAGATTAAAACAAAAACACATAACCAAGGAGGCTAGAAATGGCCTCTACAACAAAAGTAAATTGTGACCAATACCACTGGCTAGTGGCTATTGCTAGAGGAGCCAAAATCATTTGGATCAACCACTGGTAGCATATCTACGTGCTTCATAGTTTGTAAATCATTTTTAATCTTGTACCCTCATCAATTATCTTAAACCATCTCACCAAGATGTATGTTAATAGATGTATTCATGAGAAGAACTACAAAAGAAATTTGTATGTGACACAGATCAAGATATAGGATCCCTAACACAAAAAAAACTTCTGCATCCGCATCTACATGCAGTCATGACATACCCATCTACACCCCATAGAATATTTTGTGTCTATTCTCTAGTTTTAGGATCCCTTGGGGCAACTTCAAGTTTGTTCCCATCAACTTCGTAATATGTATCAAGATAAATCGTTGTCTTTCGAGAGAGAATTGCACCTATAAACATTCTAACTAGGATCACATGTCTGGTCAACATTTCAATTTCATGTGCCCTCTTTATTACATGGTTCTCAGATAGTATCATTGTTTACTTAGAAATTCACATTGTTCTTAAAGGAATTTTATACAATGAAGGCAACAGATGTCTTGCTCCATTCTTACATGGGATTTCATGTTCTTGGCAAAAAGCTCACAACATTAGATCTTATCAAATTGCCAGAGCCCCAAACTCATCACTTTATATTTTCAAGCACTAAACGATTCATGCCACAAGAAGCCACGTGAACAAGTAAACAACCTATGAAAACAGTCAGCTAATGTGGAATTCATGTGTCCACCAGCGTTTAACACAAATCTCTTCACCACAAAGCAAGTAAAAAAAATTGTTTTTCCTTGAGTTTTCAAGGCATTGTCACTGAGCTGGCCGGGTTATTACTGCGCCAACGGAGTTGTTAGACAACTCAGCCGACTCAGTAATAACCTGGCCGGCCAAACCGGTTTGATGGCCAAGTCGACCCAGTGAGGACTTGAGTCGGACCAACTCAGCCGAATCGATTCCGAGCCGACTGATTCTTAAAACAGTGCTCTCAACTGCACTGTTTGTAGTGCTACTTTTTGTAGTGCCCTTTGAGACAAATCTCTTGGAGGGCATGATCATAGTGACAAATCAAGAGAAGTGCTCAACCACTGCAATAGTTGTAGGAGGAAAACATGAATTAGCTTCAGCGAAATGACTCACAAAGCAAGATCAAGGCAGCAACCACGAGATTGAAGGGGACAATTGTGCAATTCCTAAGCTGGGGGAAGAGACTGGCTTCAAGAATTTCACATTGCGTAGTCACAACAGCCAAGGGACCAACTTGAGGCTTGAGACTGCAAAATGCACAGACACACCCTGGGCAGACTAAGGGAGAGATTATGCATTGCGCAGTCTCAGTGGCCAAGGGCGAGGCTTGTGTCCTAGAACTGCGTAATGCATAGTTGTGCAAACCAATCACTGCGGAATGCACAATCTCAGAGGCCAAGTACGACGCTTGAGCCTTGGACTTGCGCAATGCCCGGTTGAGCAAGGCAACTGCGGGCGAAGTGAAGCGCAAATATGCATGGAAAGGGGATGGGAAAGTGGCAAATATAAGTGATAGGGAAAGTTAGAGTGTAGATCTAACTAAGGAAACATAGATCAGTGAAAATCAAGTGCATAAGATCAACATGCAAAAGAAAAACAAAATTGCACGAAGAGTCGTCGAAACAGCAACCACTAATAGGGAAAAACAAGATAGTTGATGTGACACTTGTAAAAAGTGAACGATAAACTGAACCAACACTTGTACAAGCTAATATAAGTTAAAATTCCAGCAACCCTGAAAATAAACAGCACTCACAGAAGTGAAACAACAAAAAGCAACAAAAAAGCGACAAAAGACCACAAAAGCAAAACTCACTAGGGAAAAGTGCCACAAACTCCACTAAAGGCTCTTTGATCTCCTTGGGAAGGTTAGAGCTCCAAGATCGAATGTGAAAATGAGCTCTAAGGGCGTCTATTATATAGATCTAGGTCTCTTAGGGCTTATGACGCGCATGTCTAAACTCAAGGAAAAAGCGACACTTGGTGGAAAGTCCAAAAATAGCAACTTGTGTAATCCTTCAAGAAACTAATTATCCACTCCCTATTTTCTAGGGATTTCTTTTTGTTTTTTTCTTTTTCGAGAATCTGGCCATTCACACTGCCAAGAAGGATAGCACATTTCCCAACCACAAGGCACTGGGCAACTCCTTAACTCAATCAATGAATTGCACAATTTCTGAGCTCAAGGCTAGCCTGCCTAGTCAGATTCACAAGGTTGGCCTGCGTTCGAATATTGCGCAATTTCTTGAGGGAAGACCAACAATGTTGCAAAGTAAAGTCAAGAGATAAGCTTGTCTTTGAAGGTATCAAACAAATATCAAAACAACACATCACAAGCATTGCACGAAATATAAGTCATTAACATAACATGAATACTTGACATCAATAAATGGTAAGCTCTTGTGGACAGATGGGATGCTCCAAAATCAAAGCATGGGAAAAAATTTGGAGGGTGGTTGTTGCAGCTACAACACCACCATCAAACCCTGAAAAAGCTTTTTAAATACCAATCTTGGATGACCAATTCAACCAACTCCACACAATAAGCCAACCACCATGAGAACCTAGAACTTTCTAAATACCAATCTTGGGTGACCAATTCAACAAGCAGGAGAAATGTATTGTCATGTTGCCAAAATCTAACTAGAATTCACTCGTCTGCAAGCTTGATTGCATGAACATTGTGAACTTGCAAGCTTTCACCATTGAAAGTCTTGGCAAGCTTGTTTGTAAAGGTAGAGAGGTCAAACAAAAGTAAGAGAGGGCATTCCTTTGGTGGACAAGAGAGAGTTCACCTTGCTCAATCAGTTATCCTTAGTGTCTCTTGTGTCTCTTTTATAGGCCATTGCCACTTCAATCAATTATCAATAGAAGAGTGTTGCTTCCCATTACTCTATCTGCATGGTCTTTGTTATTTGCTTTATTGATTCTCTCATGACAAAATCTAGTAAGTTTGTTATTTTCATTTTATATTTCATGCTTAACACTTCATTGTTATTTTGTGTATGTTTCAACTCTTGCATGAGAAGTGGAATTTAGGACACCCATGTTGCAAATTCTAAACAGGATATACTTCTAGCTTTTGGTTATCACTCATATACCCAAAACCTTCATTAGTGTAGATTGGATCTAGGGTTATTCCACTTCTCTAAGAACACTATCATCTCTTAGATTTTTTTTCTCTTTCCCATTCAATAACTATTTTTTTTAGCTTCTTTCAATTTTGGTGAAACTAGAAGAAAGCATATTACCTTACACTACCATTATAAGATTTCCAAACATCTTCAATTTTCCCTGCAATATATATATATATATATATATATAGAGAGAGAGAGAGAGAGAGAGAGAATGTATGCAACATATGGGACCTTAGCAATACACAAGATTTACGCACTTCTACATCTTAGATCAAGACACCAACCAACAATTAACATCAATTCCCAATATAAATTGAAGGTTTCAAGCTGGAAGAGATGATCTTTGCATACCTTTGGAAAAATGGCTTAATCATGAAGGTTTTACTGTTGAAAAGCTTGTGATTTCTCTAATGGAATAGAAATATGTTGCTAAGATTTGGAACCTTTTTTCATGGCTTCCCATGAAAAATGTCTAAATTGTTTGGAAAGATCAAGGGTAAAGGAATGTGAGCTCATGCTTGGAACTCATGTTCAACATGAACAAATATAACTACATGTAACTTATTATTTTATGAAATACAAATATCTCTTCTCCCCACCCCCAGCATTTTGGTGTTATAAGAATTAATATATACTTATAGTTTATTTGTGTAGTTGAATTCATGGAATCAAGTGTTTAGTTATTGCAGAGAATAGTATGCAATATGCAATTTGAAATCAACATTTACATTAGAGTGATCCAAATAGAGTGTAAAGGCATTGGCTTTTGTTTGTGACATTGTTTGAAGAGTTACAATGGTGAAAGATTTTCCTCCCATCTAATGTACAAACCAAAGGACCTAGAAGCTACTTGTAGATGTTTCTCTATCCTTGGCATGTATCCTTTGATATTTCATTAATCTCAAAAAAAAATGTTGAAAGGATCTTCCCTCTTAATAGTAAAGCCTTCCCAAGAAGGATGGGGAAATGTCAAAGGGACAATTTAAGTCAAGATTAATGGGAAAAAATTATAAGCACAAGATAAAAGGTAGTACTTGTAAACCCCTTTTCCTCTTCCCCTCTTTTGGTATCATATTCCCCTTGTTGCTTCTCAAGCAACCCTTTGGGTGGATATCGTCAATACATTTCATTTTTATATATTTTTATATAACATATGTAATCATAACCATTACTAAGAATCTGAAGCATTGACTAGCTAGGCCTCGAATCCACACACGCGCACATTATTTACATATGGCCTATTCATTTTTATATATTTTTACATAACATATGTAATCATAACCATTACTCAAAATCTGAAGCATTGACTAGATAGGCCTCGAATCCACACACACATACATTATTTACATATGGCCTATCATTTAACTCAACCTACATTGTTTGACACCCATCACATAACCTCACATTCACAAATAGTATATAATTTAACATATCATACACATTATATTCCAAGAATCAAAACTAGGACATTACACCTAGTTACAATCATCCCCAAACCTTGTGTGCAAAGTGAGTGGTTCAAGATGTGGAAGGAAAGCCTAAAAAGTTCTTATGTTGCATTGAATTCAATGGTGCTTTTCACTTGGGAAGAAAACATGGCGAGGGATATCTCCAAACACCATTTTTCACATTACTTCTCATGTCAAAAGCTATGGTACCTTTGTTGTTCGAAGTATCTATAAGATCTAGGACGATGTGAAGCCTGTTTGTAGTTGTACTCTTCAATTTTCTTGTCATTCAATAATTATCATCTTTAGTGGTTGTGTATAGTTAATTGTTATGGGAATCTATTAGATGAATCCTCTTGGTTTTTATACCTATGTCTCTTCCAATGTTAATAATTCATCTTGAATTCCATCTTGGAGCTCATTCCCAATAGTCTTGTACTAAAATTTAACCTCCCAATGCTTGGCAATGGCAAAAGGTTATGGCTTTTACCAAATACGGTCGGCTTTTACCAAATACGACCAAACAAGGAATACAATTGTATATACTCCAAGCCCTTCCTTAAAGTCAATTAAACAAGATTTTCAACTTGAAGTCCAATAGAAAACTTATTTTTTTATACTTCTTTGGAATATGATGTTGGAACCCAAATAAGCATTATTTGCCTTGTGACTAGATTTGAAAGAAATCTCTTTAGATAAGAGACCAACTTACCAAGGTTTATTTACATTATGGGAGAGACAAAACCCTTAAAACACCTTTTCTAAGTTTCTCCACTTTATAAGGCCACATGGCCCAACTGACCTACTAGGAAAACCTATTTCTATAAATGGCCATCAAAGTTACCATTCTCTCTTTGTAAGTTGCACCAATGGGTAGGGTGATAGGTTCATGAGAAATGTGAGCATTGTGAGAATTGTCCCCTGGCCCATTGCACAATAAGTAGTTCTTAATATTGGCTCTCATTACACATCATATTAAAGGAATCCAAGCCATGGGTGGGGACCCAATTCAACACCAATATCAAGGTGGGGGGCTTGCCCTAAATAAGCATGAACAGCCTCCCCTTGTGACGCTAGTGTGGCTAATGTCCAATGCTTCTTTTCTCATGAAGTTGTCATGTCTCTCTAGTGCACGTCTCTTTTATGTTATGTTTCTCCTGAAGTTGCTCTTTTAAGTTATGTTTCTTGTGAAGTTGCCATGTCTCTTTAGTGCTTGTTTTCTCATGAAGTTGCCAATGTCTCTTTACCGCTTGTTTTCTCATGAAGTTGCCATGTTTCTTTTATGTTATGTTTCTCCTGAAGTTGCTCTTTTATGTTATGTTTCTCGTGAAGTTGCCATGTCTCTTTAGTACTTGTTTTCTCATGAAGTTGCCATGTTTCTTTTATGTCATGTTTCTCATGAAGTTGCCATGTCTCTTTTATGTTAGGTTGTGCAGTACTTGTTTTCTCATGAAGTTGCCATGTTTCTTTTATGTTATGTTTCTCATGAAGTTGCCATGTCTCTTTTATGTTATGTTCATGCACAACCTAACGTTCTTTGCGAATAGATAGAATAGATGTTTTGGTTAAGGCCATCACACATTTTTTGACTTTTGGACTCATTAATATTTACAAACCAAAAAAAAATCCAAAAATAAGTTAGTCTTGCTCCATGTCTTCAAACTATGGGTGTTAAAATTAAGTTCAGCTTTACTCCATCAAAGCGATATGTTATCACTTTTTCAAACTTTGTTTTGTTGACCTACTCTACGCAGCTATGATTCTTCTCACGTGTCCTTATAGGGGTTCTTATTTCTACAACAATTTACATCTTTTCTTCATCTTGTATATAAGGGCCTCTTGTTTTTTGGTTTTTGTTGTTTATATGCTTCATTGGCTCTACTTGTCGTTTTTGTTGTTTATATGCTTCATTGGCTCTACTAGTTCTTGCAATATTTTTTTTATGATCTTTATTCTAATCTCGGAACCGATGTTGAACTATTGTCTTCACTAGGTTATACTACTACTTGCAATATTGTTCTTTTACAATATTTATTCTGATGATTGTTTATTTCAAAATTTTGGCACTCTTTGGATATCAACTACCTTTCCACCTATCATTGGCTCTACTTGTCGTCATTAGGTTCTACTCGTTCTTGCAATATTGTTTTTTTACGATCCTTATTCTAATCTCTGAGCCGATGTTGAACTATTGTTTCATTAGGTTATACTGGTTCTTGCAATATTGTTCTTTTATAATATTTATTCCAATCATTGTTTATTTCAAAATTTTCGATTGCTTCTTTTGATATCAAGTACCTTTCCACCTATCGTATAATATCTTAAATGTTTAGGAATTGTGCTTGCTTTTATTTAACATTTTTCTTCTTCAGCTATATTATCTGATACTCACTAAATATTGTTCTTTGCTAACTTCTAAGCATTTATTGCAAGGTATTGTTCATCTTTTATTGTGTGTTTCTTCATTTTACTTTGCCAATATTGTTCTTGGCTAACTTCTAAATTGCAAGGTATTGTTCATCTTTTATTCTGTGTTTCTTCATTTTACTTTGCCATACATGTTCCTAGCTTTGCTTCCTTCTCAGCTCCCAGCATTCACATGTACCATCCTTGTGCAAAGTTTACATATCATTTTTGTCCATATGATAGGTTGCTATATTCCTTGCACCAGCTTATTTTATTTTCAGCTCCCAGCATTCGGCTTATTTTCTTCAGCTCCCGGCTTGTTTTTTTTTTCCATATGATAGTTGATATATTCCTTGCACCAGCTTCTTTTCTTTTAATCAGAATAAGCTTATCGAATTCATGCTTCCATCAAAACCAACATTAGTGCAAGACAATGGACAATTTATTCATCATTCATAGGGTTCACACTGGGAAACACTTACTCTTGCATTATCTAATTAATTATTTTGAGATAACTTGTTGATAATAAAAAAATTATTATACAATGTTTAAAGCTGCAATTCAAAAAACATCTATATGGATATGAATATATAAATAACTGATGCCAAGAAAGTAATCATGGGACACATAATCTTTCATCATTACCAGTGAATAGATAATTCGTATGAGACATCCATCTGGTTGTATTTCAAAAAAAAAAAAAACAAATAATTTTCCAACTTAGAACAACATAGATCAACTATTACTTATCAGCTCCAAGGGCAAACTAGATTATTAATTCAACCATTATACATGAACAAAGCTTTCCCAAAATAAAAAAACAACACTGCATACTGAATCAATAATAATTGAGATTTACCTAAATAATTAGCACGAGACACCCATCTGGTTGCCATAATAAAACCAACAATTTTTTTACATAGAACAATATAGATCAACTATTACATGCCAGCTAAAGCATGGGGTCAAGCAGCCTTTCTTCCAGAAAATTCTATCATATTTCGAAGCTTTATGTGAGATCAAATATCAACTATTACATGTCAGCTAAAGCATGGGGTCAAGCAACCTTTCTTCCAGAAAATTCTATCATATTTCGAAGCTTTATGTGAGATCAAATTTCCTCTTCTTCCATGTAAGTTACTAGAAACTGCAACGGTATAGGGTGAAGCATAGATCAACTATTACTTATCAGCTCCAAGGGCAAACTAGATTATTAATTCAACCATTATACATGAACCAAGCTTTCCCAAAAAAAGAAAAAAAACACTGCGTACTGAATCAATCATAATTGAGAGTTTACCTAAATAATTAGCTTGAGACACCCACTGGTTGCCATAAGAAAAACCAACAATTCTTGAACTTAGAACAATATAGATCAACTATTACATGTCAGCTAAAGCATTTCTTCAAGAAAATTCTATTCATATTTAGAAACTTTATGTGAGATTTATCTTCTACCATGTAAGTTACTAGAAACTGCAACGGTAAGGGGCAAGCAACTTTTCTTCCAGAAAAATCTAAAGAAAATTCTATCATATTTCGAAGCTTTATGTGAGATCAAATTTTATCTTCTACCATGTAAGTTACTTTTATCTGCAACGGTATAGGGGCAAGCAACTTTTCTTCCAGAAAAATCTATCATATTTCCTACCATAAGCTTTCTGTGAGATCACATTTAACTTCTGCCGTGTAGGTTACTAGAAACTGCAACGGTATATATTTTATTGAAGAGTTGGCATCTACAGATGATCAAAAAGGCAATGGACACCAAACCTATCCGAGTCTATAGGTAAAATAGCCATTTAAAATACGAGCAATCCACTAAAAGAATAAATACGCTTACAAAAACCTTAAAATATGAAATCATAATCTGCAAAATCTTTATGAGTCTCAAATATTATAGTCCAGAACATACCATTTTCAAATTCCATGTCTGAGCTTTTAAAAGCAGCCAAATTGTGGTCATCAATTTACTTTACACGAGACTTAACTGCATAAACGTGATTCCAAAGATTTTATGTTGTCAACAGCCTGGCTATCTGGTCTTCAGTCGCTTGCAGATAAATCAGCAGACCTTGATCGGGAACCTGAAGGTGACCTGGAACGCGATTGAGAACTCGAGTGCCGACGTCTTCTTGGGGCAACAGGAGATTGAGATTCTTTTTGAACGGATGGAGATCTAGGTCTACAAGTTACATAAGAACGTAGAAACAAGAGATAAGCTAGGACTCAGCCAAAGGACCCTACAAACAACAATTTCTACTCTAAAGATTGGCAATTATCATAACAAATAAATTGGCAACATACACTGAATCACTGTTCCCATTGCCAGCAGATACCTTCTTCCCATCTTGAGAGTGTTGTGATGAGTAAGACCTCCGAACAGGTGAACGACCACGATCACTATCATGGGAATCGGTTGGGGACCTGTGGTGTCTGTCTCGAGGTGAAACAGAGTAATCATGTCCTCGCCGAGGTGCTGGCGAGTATGAGCTGCAGAATCACATTAAAGAACTAACATTATCAAATGAACAAACTCTTATGAAACCCCCCTTTTAAGATTCAAAATTACAAATAACAGCATCTGTGATATTACAAGGGCTGATCCTTACCGTGAACGGTGTCCGCCTCTATAAGATGTGGAACGGTACTCAGGAGACCGTGACCTTGATCGAGAGCGAGCTACAAACAGATGGGAACAAAATTACAAAATAATAACTCTTAAATTACAATTTAAAAAAATGATAGCATGAATAAAGATGTTTAGACAATGTTCGGTATTATTCTACTTACTACTATATATACATTTGATCACTTATACCGCATTAGAGTCATAATAGAGTACATGCACATGGGAAAGCTTCAAAGGAGTACTTGGCTCTCATGCAAATCCAATGACATAAAGCTCCTTCAGATAAAAGAGAAGAAAGAACTAAAGTGCAGAAAAGGGGTAATGAAAAACAGCATATCAGTTTACATCCACCTCCTTCAGATAAAGAGAGACGAAAGAGCACCTTTTACTAGCTACTAAAATATGTGAGCTAAAACTGACTGAGAAAAGGGGTGAGGGAATGTTTCAATGCGTGTGCAATGTACATACACCTAGTTTTAAACAAGAGAAATAGATAGACAAATACAAGTATTGTCTATCCGCTATTCAAGAAAGCAGAACTGCTTCTTTTGTGCTTTTCTACAAAATTTAAGATGCTCAATTCATACATCATGTGTTCTGTGATTTCTTTTCACCTCCCAGAGTCTCAATATAACCAAAAACTAAACCATTGAGTACAATGTTAACAGATTAGGTTTCTGCAGTTAATATTGCATTGAACAATGAATAGGCAGCCACTGTTAAAAGTGACTGGTCCACTTACAATCTGCCATGTTGCTTCACCTCTCTACTCACTGTCCAGCTGCCCAAGTTACGTTCATTTTCAATATCATATTGAAGGTAGAATAATAGCATGACAGTTAAGAAAATCACAATCATAATGGTAATTATGACAATTAACTGCTGCCCACCACTCAGCTTAATGACCAGAACATTATGATAGCTATGACAATTAATTGGTGTCAACCCTTCAGATTAATGATCTTTCAGCTAGACAGTTCCAAACAATTAATACATTTGCAACCGATTTAAGGAAAGACCACTGCTGGGAAAAGTTGGGTGAATGAAGAAAAGAAGCCTAAGATAACAATTGCCATGCAATTAACATTGAATGGCCCAACAAAAAACAAGTTTGTTCAGCACCATAGACGGAGTGAGGATAAAATACGTGTTGATAAAAGATGGAACCAATAGGGGAATGGAACACTGATAGTAATAATACCTTGGACAATATAAAGTGGAAACAAATTAAGCCTTGAGGTACCCCACTACAAATGGAAAGGAAGAACCTGGGAGCAATTGAAAAGAATGTGAAAAACTAATAATAAAAATAGAACTGAACACAAGCAAGGCAAAAACAAAACGGGCTACCCATGTAAAAATGGAAAGGAATGACCTTGGAACAATAAAAAATGAACTCAAACACTAATAGTAAGAATATAACTGGACACAGACAACGCAGAAACAAAGTGAGGTGCCCAGTCACAAATGGAAAGAAGCACATCGGAACAATGAAAAAGGAATGTTGCACATAAAAGAAAATATAGACACAAAAAAGATGACTACATGAATAAATACAGTGAATGCAAACAATGGATATAACAGTGTGACGAATAAGAATAGAAGAGATTCACAGAATTTTCCAATAGTCTATGGGACATGACAGTATATCTCAATGCTGCCAACCTTTATAAATTGAATAGGTACTGGAAGAATGACAGCCAACATTAAAGATATACAAGTTGAGGGAAAGAAAAAGAAAAAATCAACAAAAAAACACAGCTATGCAGAGTGATGAATGCTAGCTTAACATATCACAGAAGATGAACATAATAGCAGAAGAAATTGCGGTTTTCAATTCACAAGTGACAGCAGAAACAATGCTGAGATAACACAAACAATGTGAATTTAACAGATGGAAACACCAAGAACAGATATTGGAGATTATAGATACGATTATATGATCTTGGAAAGCAAATGGATTCAATGCAAAATGTGGACCATATAGAGAGCAAAGGAGAATCGATGGTCGAGACTTATTAGAGAACATGACTTATGGTTTATTAGTTTATTTTCTGATGTACTTTATTTCTTTAAGTTCAGTGAAGATGACTGCGGAATTGACAGGTCAGTAGAAATATGTTGGCAAAATACACAAAGGAAATTAGGGGTACAACAAAAGAACTAGAAATAAACGTTAAAAAAAATGGAAAAATTAGACACCATGGTTGCGCAGAACTTGACAGAAGACAAGATGCCCCCATCCCTCACTCACCCATCCAGAGTCAACATGGTCTATCTTAAAAATATTAAGCTATTAAAGACGAAAAGGAATATGCTCAGTAAGAAAACAAATATTTCCTTTCTGTGTACCCCTAAATTCCAGCCGGAAAAAATACAAAGGAACAGAAAGAGAGAGAAAGCAATAAGCACCCTTGCATGTAAATGGAATTATCTGCAGAAGCTAACTATATGCGATCAATTGACAATTCTATTATTAACAAGCACTTATGCAATTACCATAATGAGGTGACCGGCGCCGTCCATAGCCTCGGGGAGCCCTGCTTCACAAATTTATTACACAGTCCCACTTGAAAAGTAAATTTACCATTGCAATAAAGAACATTACTGGGGAAGGAATCAAAATTAAAGGACTACTATAGTAATTCAGACTCTATAAAGGGCATTGAAGCAAACCTAGCTCTGGTTCTCACTCTCATTTCATCAGGCTTTTTCCTATTTTCTTCAGCAAGAACAACAGTGATCTCACGCCCACCAATAAACTGGCCATCCATATGATATTGAGCCTCTGCAGCATCTTGAGGATCCATAAACTGCACAAAACCAAAACCACGAGGCTCCCTGCATGTACAGGAAACTAACAGGTATAAGGATATTTACACAACAAATACTAGGTTAGTTCAGAGATACAAGCAAGTGTGCCTTTCATGCATACATAACAAAGGTCTGCAAGCCACAGGTGTGCACACTAATTCGCAAAAGGCATCACCTTTGATGATTCCGATATCCCAAGTGTACTGGTCTATACATACCATGAAAATCTTAACAAGACTTCCATACAGTTAACATAAAAGCATGTAGCAATCCAAGCTTAGTTGCTGACCTTGCTTCTACAGTCACTATGATCGCCACTTCAATACATGAATGAAACTTCAAATTCTTCACTTGACTTGAAAATGCATGAAGTTTGAACTATTGAGGCACAACTTTGCTCCAATTTCTATCTTCTTAGTATACACCACTTCAGTTGTCCGACGATCTATCTTCGACAAACAATTACTTAATTTTGAGGTGAATTATCTTAAGTCTTCAAACATCAGGCATTTCTTCCCTTGTGAGGGAAATTATCTTTTAAGTCTTCAAACATCAGGCACTTCTTCCCTTGTGAGGTGAATTATCTTAAAAGTCTTCAAACATCAGGCACTTCTTCTCTTGAAGATCAACTCTACACTCTTGAAGAAACCAACATGTTAGGCAACAGTGTTTTTTCCTCTCTTAATGAGGGCTTGGGGTCCAGTGGTAAACTTCAGATATCAACACCCCTGAGTGCAACTTCAAAAAAAAATCACTTGCTATTAAAGGCAGATCTAACAAATAAATGAGAAGAATCCCTCTTTCTAAGGACACTCATTCAGATTCCATACATGCCTGAAAAAAAATTATCCTCCATGCTACTAATGGAGAAAATTTACATAACTCGGATGAAAAGGGCTAAAAATACCAGCTTAAGGCTTCCCGTAGACACCCACGAAAAGGTAAAAAGAAAGAAAACCAGAAAAACAATACGAATTATGAAACCCAGACACCACTAAAAGCATAGGATCAAAAAGAAACAAGGCTTATGATTATCGTTAGAACTTTGCAATCAAATAAATTTAATAATTTAATTCCATAAGTTATATAGAAAGTGAATTAGCATTAATCCAATGATAGAATTCTTGGTCACCCCAAAACACTCTCTATGTGAAATCTCACCCCGTATAGAAGTCCTTTGGCAAATATACATCTTTTAATGGTCCAAAGCGCTCAAAAGGCAAGCGAAGTTCATCTGCCCTGCAACAAAAAGCATAATAAGGCAAAGCCACGAAAAAAAGACAGTCAAAAGCTTAACCCACAAAGAACAAAATCTCTTAAGAAATCAAAATAATAAATCAATGTAACATTTCCTTAACTTTATTAGAGGAATCACATAGGCATAACAAACAGAGTTGTGAGAAACCATTCAATCTGTAGCAATTAAAAAATATGAAAGTAACAAAATTTCCAGTTGATGCAAATAGGCAAATACAGAACTAAACTAACCAAACCAGTCAACGTAGATCAGCACAAACACAGAATTATGTACAGTTAACACTTGATGCCAATTTTCTGAGTTATTAAAATAAATTTATAAAATACACATCGAAATATATAATATGTGAAGGCAAAATCAGAAGATCATATAAATTAAAAGGCTACCTGCAATCTCGGGGAATATTACGAACCAAGAGACTTGTGTTGGGCTCCCTTCGTCCACCATATCCACCATATCGGCCTCTAGGAGGACTTCTTCCTCTTACACCATATCCCCTCCTTGGGGGAGGGCTTGGGCTGTGTCTCCTCACCGGGCTGTATCTCCTCATTGTGAATCTGAGTGCAATGTAACAAGGTTGAAGTTTTATAATCCCTCAAGAGAACAAGTTAAACAGGTGGGTTAACAGCCAGAGCAATGAAATGAAAAAGGTGAGTCCAGTGCTCATTCAAAGGCAAAGATCAATGTCAATATACGAAGTATATAAGAAATCAGGAAAACAATGAATACCATGAACAAACCCTTCCGACTCTTTCTCTATAACAGCTTTAGCAATTCTATCTTCAAAACGAGAGAAGTTTGTCACAATCCCTGAAGACAGAGCCGGTTATGAGCCCACACTGACCCCAAATGAATTAAAAGAATGCTACATTTGGACAAATTTAATCTCAGTGGATTACCGAGAACGAGGGCACAAATTCTGAGTTCAAGCATGGTGAGCTCAGAAATATTTTGCAGTTAAAAAAACATTAGAACTTTATCCATGAAAGCAATTTCGAGCTCCATATGCAATGTGGATTCCATTTTCAAACTTCAAACCATTTCTTTTTAAATGGGCAAAGCTAAAGAGACGTTATTTAGGTTCCATATCCCTAAATCATTTCATAGCAGCTCAGCTGCTTGTTTCTGCTCCATAGACTAATAAAGGAAATTTCCACCCCATTATGATTAAAACAACATAATCTTCTATATGATTTATTTGTCTTATCCAGAAAAATTCTTACATCCAGTCATCTACAAAGCAATTTACTCCATCTATTTATGTAATCCACTTGTCTTTACAAAGAGAATCTCTCCGACATGTATTGTTTATACAATTTACCAAAATAATCATACGCCCACTTCATTTCTAAAATTCTTTTGATATTTTAAATAAAACTGAAGTCATACAATTTTCGAAGGATTCCCTGCCAATCAGGGAATAAACATGGCATGAACAAACATAGAAATATTGATCACTTGTCCTGAGAAATCACTGATACTAACTTAATTCACACTACACTGATATTAACTTAATTCAAACTAAACCTACTACCATTGGACACATAGTGACAACCCAATGCTGCTTCGTTAGTAATAGTAATAGCTTGCCTATAAATGGATACATATAAACTTTGAGAAATGGAGACATATAGTGGCCGCACCAGTTAAAAAGCATATAGTTATGTGTGCGGGGAAGCGGGGAATAAGCATTGCATGAACCAACATAAAAGCATTGATCACTTGTCCTAGAAATCACTGATATTAACTTAATTCACAGTAAACCTACTACCATTGGACATAGTAGCAACCTAAATACTCAATGCTGCTTTGTTAGTAATAGTAATGGAACCTTGCCTATAAAATGGATACATATAAACTTTACGAAATGGAACCATACAGTGGCACCACCTGATAAAAAGCCACCATATACTAAAACGCCTAGTGTTTGAAAATTTACCCGCTTACACTTATATCTGCAGTGAGAAGATCTGTGAAATGAAACAGTGTACTTTAAAACAAATATTGATGAATGAAACATATCAATCATAAAATGCACACCAATAAAATAAAGACATTTCTCATTCTCTGGAATCCAGGAACTCAAACACCGATTGGAAGAATTAGAAGAACTAGAGGCAAAAGGAACGTTCCTCACACTTCCAAATTTTGATGTACACTTCTCACATAACTAGATGTAAACCCTAATTACAAAAACTCATTTAACTTCAAACACTACTTTTGATGTTATTTGGGCGTAAGCCCTAATTATAAAAACCCTTAAAACCGAATTTGCTCTGAGCAATCCAAAGCCAATCCCCTAAACTCCAAAACATGTACCTAGTCTTCATTAAAAGGGACTCAAGAACCAAAACGGGCAAACCCACAGTACCCAAAACAACCATAAAGTATAAAATCCTCTTAAAGTATACAGGCTCAGATAATAACACCATTCAGTCCAGAAATAGAACATCACAAATAGATAAATTCATAGACAACTATTGATTACACTACACGAGCTTGCAACATTCCGCACTCACGGCGGGAAGAAAACAGGTAACGAACAGGCTAGATTGCTCACCGATTTGATCGATAAACCCCGTCAAAACAAATTGTTTTCCACAGATTGAGAGGGTCGGACTGATACTCCAGCAACCAATAGAGCAATATTTTAGGGTAAGAAAAATCAAAACCTATAAACTGGCAATGACCCCGCGCCTCTTCCACAGCGATGAAAGTATCATGAATAATGACCCGAATCGTCTTTCGAACGGGGATTTTAAGTAACTCGGGGTCGTTAATGCTGGTTACCACCTTTGATTACCGAACTTAGGGCCTTGATTTGTTTTTGTTTTCTTTTTCAATTTGAAAGTGGTGTTTATTTCCACGGAATAACCCTCGCGGGCCCACCAGAAGGGCCATAGTTTTTGTTTTTTCTTAAATTTCAAATTTATTTCCACGGAATAGCTCTGCCGGCCCACTTGAAGGGGGGACACACAGATGGCCAGGCCAAATTACAGGTGTAACCCTCATGGATACAAGGGGAATTGAACTCACACTTCAGGACAGAGGGCCAAAGAGTTTTAGGGAATTGAACTTACATTTCAATGATAGAGGGTTAAATAGTTTCAACCAATTGGGCTATCTATAAAGTTTGTTAAGTTAAATAAACATTTATTTATCCAAAAAAATTATAAATTTATAATTATTAGAGATTCTTTAACGTAAATCACATAAAATTTCATTTGCCGACGTGTTTTGAACCAATTAGTTTACTAACTCGAATCAACTAGTTGGTTCGAAACGCGTCAACAAATGAAATTTTATGTGATTTACGCTAAAAAATCTCTCGTAATTTGGCATGGATCACAGAAACCTCAATTCTACAAAATTTATAATTATCTAGTCATCTTGGTCCAGTGGTTCATCTATTCATTGAAGTCCTCACATATTCATTGAAGTCTTGCATAACAATCCAAGAATTGATGTAACACTTCTTTTTCCCTCTTTTATAATACTAATATGGTTTTAGATGAAATTCAAAAGGTGTAAATTAGTTTGTGTGGAAGGAGTGAAGGGTAGGAATAGGTTATTATATGAAGATTAGTGGAAGTTGGTTTTCTCTAATAAAACAAATTAATTCTATTAATTGGGCTATTTATAAAGTTTGTTAAGTCAAATAAATATTCATTCATCCAAAATTATAAATTTACAATTATCTAGTCATCTTGGGCCCAGTGGCTCATCCATTCATTCAAGACCTACATCACCATCCAAGAATTGATGTAACACTTATTTTTCCCTCTTTTATAATACTAATATGGTTTTAGATGAAATTCATAAGGTGTAAATTAATTTGTGTGGGAGTGAAGGGTAGGAATAGATTGTTATATGAAAATCAATGGAAGTTGGTTTCCTCTAATAAAGCAAATTAATTCTAGCAATACAACATCTCATGTATGAATCTCTATCCCTCGCTTTAATTCATTTAAATACTAATAATGACATTCATTTTAATTTTAATATTTTAGAATTTTAGGTTCTTTAATTTATCATTAAGTTCTTGGTTCTCTTATAATAATTACGTAATTTACTTGTCATTAATAACTAAATATCACACTAATTTAATAAGAAAAAATAATGAAAATTGAATTTCACACATTTTTTTATGAGTGGCAAAACTTGTTATAATTCAATAGTCCAACCAATAATGGGGACAACCATCATTGGTTTTCATTAGGTGATGCAAGTTAACTCATCATTGTTATTCAAGGAAAACCATGGCAAGTCTAATTATTGGTTAATATGTTTCCTTACATCCAAAAACACTAGCTCAACCTATACTCATTGGCACAATTTTGAATAAATATATTAATAAATTAATTAAAAAACAAATATATTAAATTTTATTTTAAATTTATTCAAAATAATTAAATTTAATTTTATAGTTTATATTATAAATTTGTATTCATAAAATTATCATTACTTTTTTTATAAGTTTAGTAGGACCTTTCATTCATTCATTTTCAAAGCATGTGACATCCATAAAAGGCATTATCTGGCCTCAACCTGCCTATTGGGAAACCAGGTTTGTTGACCATCAGAACGCATTATTAGCCATTCAAAATCTGAGGTTCTTAAGTCCATCATACTCAGTCTTTTAGCCCTGAATGTTGTCTAGTCAATTTAACGTCTTAAATTGCTCTACATAAATTATCAATCAAAGTATCGTAAACTGATGAAGTGTAGTGCACCATATGTGCTTAGTTAACATTTTTTCTTACTTCGTTGTTTTATAGTTTATGTTGTTTTGGGGTTTTGTTCTTGTTGATCTCCTAAAGTGTCTAATGCAAATGGGAATCCTATTTTAAGGTCTTAAGAATACTTTTAAAGGTCAAATATGGATATAGATTTCAAGACAAGGTTTATGTCCCTTATGGTAACTTCCAAAACTCAGCATTTCAAAAGATCTCAAAACATGCTATTGATAAAATCAGTACTTAAACAAAAGTGTAAATATGCAACTACTTAAATCAAGCAAAAGATGAGTGTTGATCATGAAATTATTGTCTATGTTGTCCATCTAATTAGAGAAATAAAATCTAAACTACTGCACTCAAAACCAAAAATTGCAGATTAATGAAAACAAAATCAAATTACTTCACTTATAATCTGATAACTCGCCAATTAACTTTTCAGGTTAAGCCATGGCACCGGAGATAACGTCAAATAACATGAAGAATTGATATCTAAATTACTTACCTGCATATTAATGAAAGCAAAATCAAACTACTTCACTTATAATCCGATAGCTCACCAATTAATTTCTCGGGTTAAGCTATGGCACCGGGGATAACGTCAAATAACATGAGGAATTGATATCTAAATTACCTACTTGCAGATTAATGAAAGCAAAATCAAATTACTTCACTTATAATTCGATAGCTCACCAATTAACTTCTTGGGTTAAGCTATGGCACCGGAGATAACGTCAAATAACATGAAGAACTTGATATCTAAACTAGCTAATCGCAGCAAACAAATCTCACTAGAATCAAAACATAACAACTGAAATTCAAAAGCTAAAAAGTTTAGCAGAGAAGCAAATCTTAGATCACTACTTGATACAAAAACTACATTAAAAAGCTCGAGCAAAAACTAATAAACAAATACAAGAACATATAAAGAAAAATTAATCTACAATCAACCAGTTGAACACACTTGCATGAATTAAAATTGCATGAATGGAAAGTCTAATCTATCAAACTTGAAAGCAATCAAATGACATACTTGAATGAAATCAAAGCAAAACTTCAAAACAAAATCTACTCTACCTTACATTCTAATGTGCTCCATGACATCTACTGCACATCTCCTTCCATGTTGAAAACATCAAAGCTTTATTCAAATTCTTCAAAATTACAAAAACTCTCTAAAGCTTTTCAAAGCCATCAAGGAAGAACTACAAATTCCAAGCTAAATAACTAAAAAGTCAATCTAAGCCAACAAATAAAGGAGAGAGATCTCCTATTTATACAAAAAGATGAAAAGTCATCTCATCAATGAGAGTCCATGAATCTCTTCCTCTACCTCTAGAGTCTTAATCAAAATAATAACTGATAAGACACGTCTTCTTAGAGTTTCAATACAATTAGGAGATGTGACACGTATCTTCATGTTCCCATGATTCTCTCCACTCAAATTCGAATTTGGCCTTAGGGTGCTACATAAAGGTCTTCTAGAAGCCTCATTTTGACCTACACATGTCAACAATCTCAACCCACTTGTTAGGTATAAGCATATGCACATTATTTTCTAATTTTTAACCACAAATTCGCTTAAAAATGCTAAGAATTAATAAAATTTGGAAAAACATAAATGTGAGATGAATGTAGTGAAATGGAAGTGATATAATGGACATAATAGTGAAAGTGTAATGGAAATGAATGACATTTTCAAGACCCAACATCCCCCCAACTAAGGCTATTGCATGTCCTCATGCAATATATATTACATTAATTCTTTTGATCCTTGAGCTTTGGCTTAACTTTGCATGATATCATTTAATAACTTCATATTTCTACAAAGTGTTTTACTTGAGTTGCAACATGGTTGGTTCTTGTGTTACAACCATTTTTTTTGTTGCATTCTATTTTGATCTTTGAACTTTGCATAATGATATTTTGATTATTGTTGCAAAGTATATCTTTATTGGATTGCATGATGGTTGGTTCTTGTGCGACAACCATGATTTTGTTTGTATCCAATTTATCCTTTAAGCACCTTTTGAAAAGCCATTGTATACTCGTAATAACAATGTAATAGTTAATATATGTTGGAAGTATGTGGGCTCCTGAATATGAAATGGACATGGAAAGATATAAATATGAATGTATTCCCCCCCCCCATTGATGGTATTGGCAATTTTATGAAATGAGGAAGAGAAATGTTTTTCCAACAAATATCATTCTAGCTTTTTATGGAATTCTATGGTCAAAAGTTAGAATATGACGTACCTTAACTTACCCTTTGGAATGGATGAGTTGTATGTGTGGTGGCTGCAAAATTCTGATCATATTCTTCTTCAAGTGGTTGAACAAGAGGAGTCATGGATAAAGAGTTAAGATGATTTTTTATTGCTTCTACTAAAACTTGTTGAATCTGCTCCAAAATGCTGAAAATAATAGTCTTCATGTCTTCAAAACTCATTGGCACAATTTCTACTATGTGAAAAGATGTCCTGATGTCGAACATAGCAGGAAATTATTGACTTAGTGGCCATTAATGGATGCCACTAGTCAACACGAGAACTCTCACCATTGATGGCAATGAGAGTCAAGATGCCCAAACACATCTTGCTAGTTACGAATGAATTTGTCGATGTCAAGTCACCTAGAAGATATTATGAACAAGGGACATTATTGTATTCACATTGTTTGTTAACATGAGGACTTATCATTAAGGCATGCAAGCCTCAAGGTGTTTTTACAAATAACTTAGACTCAAAGGACTATGGACTCAATAATTTGCATTGAAGCAAGGCTTATTTGTGAAATGAAAATGACAGGAAATGAAAGATGAAAATGGAAGATGGTAATGGAGAGCAGAAATGGCAATGGGCAATAAGCATGTGAATGAGCCTCTTTCTTTTATTTGTGGGTTATGAATGGAGAAAAAGTAATGGAAAGTGGATGTGATGGAGACAATAGTATCTGAAAGTTTTTCAAGTGTTTGGAACTGATTTTGCATCAGTATATTTCTTTTTTGTTGTTGATCATCCTCTTATGAAACAAATTGGTCTCTTAGAGAGACACCATTCACTTGCAGTCATTTGTCCTTCCTCCTGGAACCCGCAAAAAAACTAATACTTCTTCTGCAATGGAATGTAAGATTATCAAAGGAGAAAGATGGTCAATCTCTCTAGTTATGGTATTTACACACAAAACTAAGAATTTGTATTAATGAAACAAGTTCTCAAAGGAAAAATCAAAAGAATTTATACATGTTTTGGAATTAGCGTCTCAAGTTGATGTTGCTTCTTTTTAGCAATTTATTTCAAAATTGACTGTTTCAAACTCTGAAGATGGATTTCTCATTGTATAGATCTTATCGAGATCTTTCCAATGACACTTGAATCATCAAAATCTGATTTTGTAAGAGAAAGTTAGGCTGATTTGAACAATGAGGTTTTTCAACTACAAATTGTTGTTTAGCTATGGAATTGGACTTTAGCTAAAAAATATTGAATAAAAAGTTAGCCATTCATGTTTCAGCATCAATGCAAAATTAATCAATACCTTCAGAAAAGTGAACAAATAACTTATTCATTTCATTGATTCAAAGTTGTTTTTTCTTTTCTTGAAATGCAACGACTTAGTGTGGCAACTTAGTGATAACACACACCTTGACTTCCCTTTGATCAGGGTCTTTTTCATCGACTTGAATCAAATGGATAGGACACCATCCATGTACTGACATTTTTTGAGCTACCCATGTGGCTCATTTTGTCTCTCAACACCTATAACCTACAAAAGTATGAAAATGGTTGCGGAATTGCCGGTTAGCTGCGGAATCAGGCTGCATTCCACAGCTAAAAGATAGTAAACCATCAGTTTTGAAATTCAGTATACAATCCTCCAACTTCTGTATGATCAGTAGCAAGATCCATTGGTACCAAGGCATAGTTCTCAAGGCCGTTGATTAAAGGAATTCTAGAAACTGGATTCAGCCATATGCTAATTGTTGATTTACTCAAATTGCTTAAAACCAAAGCATATAATCCAGCCTAGCTGTAAGTGTAGTTTGATAAACATGAAGTGGAAAATAGTCATGAACTTAATCAGTGCTTTTTATGGGATTACAGGTTGACAGAGATCATTTCATTGCAGTGTTTTTGCACGTCATAATAGAATCAAACATGTATACATTTTCTTTTCAGGTTGAAAGTGTAATATCCCTCCCCTTAATAATAATTAATAAATAATATAAATAATAAATAATAAATCACTTAATAATAAATAATAAAATAAATCATAAATGTTAAATAATAAATGATATTTAAGAAAATAAATAAAAATAATGAAAAAAAAATGGTAATAACTATACTAAAGCTCTAAATAAGAATAAATAGAAATAAAACAAAGAAAACAATAAAAAATTCAGTAAAGCTATCAAAAAGAAGAAAATAAAACAAGAAAGCTAAAAATCAAAAGAAAAGTAAAGAAATAAAACAAGAAAGCTAAAAAAATCAAAGTTGCATGTAGACACATGGAGTGTGTGCATGTGGTTCCCATCCAATGTTTGTTCTATTTAATAGATGGCGAGGAAGATGAGAGGAATTCCTGCATTCTATCATTCCGAAATTCGATATTTCATTCTCTTGGGAGAATGGTGTTCTAAGACTTAGGAGTCACTGGCAATAGTACGTTGATTCAGGGCTCGAGGGTGGCCAATTGTAGCAAATTCTTGTGCAATTGAGCCTACGGTTGGGTGGAGAGTCATCCCCAAAACCTTGTTGTCATCTGGAAAACATTGATCACAGGTAACATAGGTATGTATTTACTTGTTGATTCTGATTTTCATTAGGAAATTAATTTTATATTTTAGTTTGGAATGTTACAAAAAAGATTAACGGCTAATTTTTTACTTTAGGACTTGTCCTGACGATGAACCACACTAGTTGGTTCAAAACACGTCGACAAAGGTCTTTCTATATGTGATTTACGCCGAAATTCTTCTTATAAATATGATGGATCACAAAAGCCTCAATTCTACTATTTCTTCTTCTTTGGGTTCTTCTTCTTCACTAAGAGGATCATCTTCGTGTTCTTCAATTTCTTTTTCTGGAAGGTCTTCATCAATCTTTACATCACAGTGATTTCCACTATTTTCCTTAGTCGAAAATTGTATTACTTGTAGGCTTTGCTCCATGTAGAGTATCCAAGGAATATCCCTTCATCAACACAAGAATCAAACTTTCTTTGTGAGCCATCATTGATTTTTATGAAGCACTTGCTTCCAAAGATATTGAAGTACTTTACTAAAGCAGGTCTTCCTTTCCATAACTCATAAGGAGTTTTTTCACAGTTTGGTCTTAATTGAGTTCGATTCAAGGTTTATACAGCTGTCCCGACTGCTTCTCTCCAGAATTTTGGCTGCAAGTCTGCTGCTAATAACATTGTTCTTGCCATTCCTTGGACTGTTCATTTCTTCTTTCAACTACCCCATTTTGTTGAGGTGTTCTGGCAGTAGATAATTCCCTTTTAATTCCATGAATATTATAGAACTCATTAAACTCTTTTGATATGAATTCTCCCCCTCTATCTGTTTTGAGGCACTTAATTTTTTAGTCTTTTTCATTTTCTACAAGAGCTTTTAGATTCTTAAAACACTCAAAAGTTTCAGATTTATATTTTATAAAATATATCCACATCATTCTAGTATAGTCATCAACAAATAAAACAAAGTACCTTTCTCCTTGGAGTGCCTGATTTCTTGTTGGTCCACACAAATTAGCATGGATGATCTCTAAGGGCTTTGATGTAGAGAGCTCCTTGGTCTTGTGGTTGGTTCTGGTTTTCTTTCCATGTTGACATGGACCACATACTCCTTGATTTGGTTTGAATGGCCTTGGGATGTCTCGTACAGCTTTAATCTCGCTGATATTGATTAGATTTTCAAAGCTTGTATGTCCAAGTCACTTGTGCCACAGCCAACTTTCATTTGTTTGACTCAGGTAGCATTTATTTTCTTGAATCTTGTTCAGAATGTAAATGTTGTCTGGTGTTCTAACCCCTTTCGCCACAAGTTCCCCTGAGGAAGAGTTCCTTATTTCATAGTCGTTGGTGCTAAAGACAAGCTTATGTCCTTAATCACAGATTTGGCTGACACCCAAGAGATTGTGTTTGAGCCTGTCTACTAGCAGACATCTTGAGATTTTCCTTTTCCATTGATAAGAGTAATAGTTCCTTTTCCTGCAATTCTAGCAGATCCACTTCCAAAGGACACATTTCCTTCCTTTTTGCTCAATGAGACAAAATTCCTTTTGTCCCCTGTCATGTGTCTGGAGCACCCACTATCCACAAACCAATGATTTTCATTATTTTGAGCATATAAAGTCAGGCCACATTTATCCATGTTGGGATTCTCACTACTCGCTTTTCTTCCTTTGAGTGGGTAGTTTTGTTCATAGTGTCCATTACTGTAGCATAGTGAGCAAATCAAATCAAATTTGGTCAAGGGATCAAATGAATTGAAGGTTTTGATTTGTCCCTTCCTTTTGGGGGCATATGGTTTGATTATTTGATCCTTTAGCTTTAGTGTTTCACTTCTACGAGCCATGCAATGTCTGGCTTGATGACTGAAATTTTTACAGTGAAAACAATGTCCAAGAAAGATAGTTTTGTACCTGTTGTAGTAGCCATGGTTTGAGTCAATTTGGAATTACTCCTGCTTCGTTCTTTGGATTTGAGATGGACCTTTGGTGGAATACTGGTTTGTATTTGCTTTAGTATCCATGATTCGAATCCACATTCTTCTTTGGAGTTATTCTCTCTTCATTCTTTGGATCTGGGATGCGCTTTTGATGACATAACTTTTCTTCTTTTGGATTGCTGGAAAGTGCATCGACATAGATTTTCGCACTATTTTTAGTGCTTGAAGATTCTCCTTTAAAACCTATTCCAGACTTGTCATGTTGAGGTTTTTGACTTTTTAGAATAGTCTCAAGTATTTGAGAGCTTTTCCAACCCTTTTTAACTTGCTCCAATTCCTTCCTCAGAGATATTATTTCGGCTTCACGTTCTTTGCAAGTCTCTTCTTTTTCTTTTAGCTTTGTTTCCAAAAGATCTTCTCTTCTTCTTGTTTCCTCGTTTTCTACCTTGAGAGAAATGATTTTATTCCGTAGTTTCTCATTTTCTTCAATGGCACCTATTAATAGTTCATCTACATTTCCTTCTAGACCTGAGTCATCATCATTTGTGAATGTCATAAATAATGCTTCTTGGCTTTCATCATGATCACTTTCCTTATCTGATTTCTTTTTGATGACTATAAACTCATTCTCATTAGATTCATCTTGCTTAGAGAAGAAGTTCTTCTTATTGAACCCTTTCTTTTTGTGTGCCATTCTTTTAGAATTTCCTTCATCATCTATATCATGTTTATGAGGACATTTTGCTACATAATGACCTATTTTTCCACATTTAAAACAAATAAGAGGGTACTTGCCTTTAAGCTTAGATCCTTTCTTCATCTTTCATACAAATTGAGCCAATTAGGATTCCACATCGGACTCATCACTATAGCCATTCCTTTCTTTCCCCTTCTTTGATTTTGAAGCCTTGAATGATGCGTCTTTGGAGCTTGGGCCACCTTCCCTCATTTCATAGGCAGTGAGGATTCAATGGAGTTCATCCATCTTGAGAGTATCTAGATCCTTTATTTCTTCTATGGTGCTTATTTTGGGGTCAAATTTGTCTAGAAGAGATCTCAAGATCTTTTGAACAATGGTACTTTATTCAATGTTTTCATCCAAACCTTTAAGAGCATTAACCACTTCAGCTACTCAGAGAAAGTATGCTGCAATATATTCCTCATCTTCCATTTTCAGACTTTCAAATTGCCTTCTGTGAGTTTGAAGCTTTGCCTTCTTGAATTTTGAGTCACCATCATATAATCTAATTAGCTTATCCCACATTTCTTTGGCAGAGTTACAGTGCATGACTTTTGTAAACTCGGAATCAGTGATTCCATTAGTGACGGAGTTCAAGGCCTTTTCATTTTCAATGTAGGCTTTCCTCTCATCTTGATCTGTTGGAAGAGTGGTAGGAAATGGGTACTCATTTAGAACCGAATGCCAGACTTCAGGTCTAAGGGACATTAAGTAGTAGGTCATTCTCTTTTTCCAGAAGCCAAAGTTAGTGCCATCGAACAGAGGACGTCTTCCTGATGCTTCGTGACTTCTCATCATGGCTACGGATCCTTCTTCAAGCTGTTAGGCTAGTATGAAGAAGCTTTCTCTAATACAAATTGTTGGAAATAATGAGGGGGAGTGAATCAGTATTTCTTTTTAATTGTTCTTGTTATTACCAAAACATATATATATATGGAACACAAAAATAGATAGTTGGAATAATGCTTTTATTAACACACATAGTGCAATGAAATAAATACAATATATATATATATATATTATATTATATATATATTATATATAATATATATATATATAACTAGATGCAATTAGTTGCCAAGCTCCCACTTGGACTTCAGTGAGGCTCCAACCTCCAGAGCAACAACTCTGTCTTGAAATAGTTCTGCACTTAGGAGCACCAACTCCCAAGGATTTCAATCCTCTTTAGCTCTGAGGCTCCAACCCAAATCTAGTATCAATTGTTTTGTTTTAGTTCTCTGCTCCCAAGCCCACTGAGTTTCTGCTTTACTCCTGTTCTCCTGCTTCTCCTACTTCTCCTACCTCTCCTGCCTCTGCCTCAACTTCGACTTCCTCTCACTCTGATTATCCACACCAACCACACCTCTCTCCTTGTTTTTTCTTTTTTTATGTATTCCTAATGCCTTTGACAGTTCTTTTTCGCTTTCCACTAGCTCTTCGGCTTCTTCCACACTTGCTCCAGCTTCCTCTACCCTGGCTTGTCCTTTGGCTTCCCTCTTCTCCATTGATTTGGCTTTTCAGTTTCCTCTGCGATGGCTTCCATTCATCTTCCCGGCTTTTCGATCGCTGTGTGTTAAAACTGTAACAGAGCCCCGTTTTTCAATGATAACGGGCATACACAGAGATTATTTTGTTTAACGGACATGTGATATCCCAATCGCAATCGCATTCGGCATTAGTTCAGTCTCCTGGACTATTGGGAGCATTCCTTAATGTATTTTTGCCTCCAA
This sequence comes from Pinus taeda, assembly GCA_000404065.3. Taxonomy (NCBI): domain Eukaryota; kingdom Viridiplantae; phylum Streptophyta; class Pinopsida; order Pinales; family Pinaceae; genus Pinus; species Pinus taeda. Next base: position 20,444 of record APFE030855304.1, on the reverse strand, counting down.
ACCCCACGCAAGGCAAATATTCAAATGCATAGGAAATATGAGAAAAACAGGCGAGAAACGCTAAAGGGCAAACTTCAAGAATTATTACACCCACATCTATATTGTATCAGGTCTGCAGTGAAATCGCAATCGGCACTTGTAGGAGGACAACCCTTCGGATATCATTGCGATGGGCGAATGCAATACATTATTAACCCATAGCACAATGTTGTAGCGGGTCCACGTATATATGTATCACAATCGAGGGTTGCCCTTGGCAGAGGTCCAATGCGATATCTCTAATCGTTATCAGTGATTGCAATGATCCGCTTAACACTTGTAACTCCCACTCTCGAAGTTTTGATGGGATATGTGTTAGCAATTGTAAAAGGTTCAGGTCTAGACCTTAACGTAGACCATTCACTTATAGCGATGTGATATTATGTGCCGGACCCGATAAGACTCAACGCTCTCGTGCATAAAATTTCAAGTCCATTTTCCACCTCCAATAGTGTATTTTCAATACAGCCAAGTCTTCCACCTTCGATAGTGTAAATGAATATATATTTGCACACACACATATAAACTCTGCCTTTCCGCTCCGACAGTGTATTTGCATATATGTATGGTTTAATGTTGTCGATAGTGTATATAGACCTCTATATACATGTTTTTGCCATCGATAGAGCATATGGCCTATATATATGAGTTTTGGCTATTTAATGCATGCATATAGCCATTTTGTGGCATATATTGCTCCCTATAGCTCCCGATGGTGTTCTTTAGCATTCTTGCTTCGATAGCTCTGTTTGCTTCCTCTGATGGCTCCGATAGCTTGATTCCTCCAATGGATCTGTTTGCTTCCTCTAATGGCTCTGTTTTCTTCCTCTGGCTCTTCAAATATTGCCATATTGACATCAAGGACAATCTATGTCAACAAGTTGGGACTGAATCAAGATTGAGTCTCCCAATTCTGTCAATCACATCACTCAAAGTATCATCCATTGTTGGAGTTTCATGCAGGGGAGAGAGTACTCCAGAAGAAGATTCCACAGGTTGATCTAGTATAGGAATCCCCCCTTCAAGATGTGGAATCTGATTCTCAAATTCTTGAAACGATTTTGCATTTGCGAATCTATCCAAGCAATCAAGTTGCCGCTCAACAAGATTGTCAGCTTTGGATGATTCAAGAAAGATTACATCTCTAGATACAACAAACTTTTTATTGACTTCATCATAGAGACAGTATGCTTTGGAGGTGTTTGAATACCTAGGAAGATACACTTCCAACTTCTTGCACCAAGTTTGTTTCTATGTACCTTTGGTATCAAGGCATAATAGGTAGAACCAAATACCATGAGATGCTTTACTGAAGGAATGTGTCCATACCACATTTCATAAGGAGTCTTGTTTCTAATAGCATTAGATGGAAATATATTCTTTAAATATACAGCACATAGAATTGCATCAGCCCAAAACATCAATTTTTCATTTTTGAAAAACATCATGGAGCGCACCATATTTAAGATTGTCCTATTCATTCTTTTAGCTACTCCATTTTGTTGGGGATTATAAGGCACGGTTGTTTGATGTTTGATCCCATGTTGGCGAAAATAGTTTTCAAATTCATTTAAGTGTATTATTTTCCATTATCAGTGTGAATAGAGCCAATATGAGATTGTGCATCATTTTCAATCCATTTATGAAAGTTCTTGAATGTTTCAAAGGCATCAAATTTGTTCTTCAATAAATAAACCCAACACATTCTAGTGCAGTGATCAATAAATGTCATCATATATTTATTTCCATTTGCAGAAGGAACATGCATTAGACCACATAAATCTGAATGAATGAGTTCAAGTTTTATATGTGCTCTGGAATGTGAATCATGGAAAGAGCTATACTTTCCTAGAATGCAAGCATCACATTGCTTAAGTTTCCTAGGAATTGCAGGCAAACCAATAACATCATTTTTCTTCAACAAGAGGAGGATGTCATAGTTCAAGTGTCCAATTCTAGCATGCCATAATAAACTTGATGGAAATGTACCTTCTTCATAATGAGAATTGTATGAGAAATTTTGTGCGCGAGCAAAGGTACCCTGCAGCTTGAGAAGCCTTTCTTCTTCTATCCCCGTCATGAAAAGTGAGTGGTTTGATGCTTTTCTCACCTTAACCTTGCCATCAAACATATGAATGGAGTGTCCTTACTGGCAGATGTGGACCAAGGACAGCAAGTTTCTCCTCAACTGTGGGAGATATAAAACATGATGTAGAAGAAAGTCTGGAAGACTAGGCAATTTAACCTTGATTGTGCCAAGCCCTCATGGTTTGAGTTTTGATTTGTCTGCAAAGTATACTGCTCCATCAACATTGTCAGTAAATTCTTCAAAAAAATCTCTTCTAAAGGTCATATGGCAAGTTGCTCCTGAATCAAGCAACCAATCATTTTTCCAAGAAGCAAGTGAAGCATTAAATAAGTCTTCATTTACTTCAATATTACAGTGTGCCACAACATAGTGAGTGGATTCAGGTGCTTTACCTTTCTCTTTGTCATTATGTTTACCTTTGGGTTGGTTTCTTTCCTGCTCAATTCTGTCCCAATGCAACTTTCATGTGGATGCATCATGTGATCCATCTCCTTTGTAGCATATGCAATACAAATCCGAATTTTCTCCTTGGGAGTGTCTGCCCCCCTTGCCTCTGAAATTTCTTCCTCTTCCTCTTCGACCACCTCTTCCTCTGGAAGAATCTTGAGCAAGATTCTTCTCTCTATGTGCAAGACACACAGCCTCTTCAGAAGAATGAGGAGCTTTCTTCTTCCCAAAAGCCTTCTCTCTTTCAGCAATTCTTTTCACAAGGGATTCAAAGGTAATATCTTTGAGGTTTCCATTTGTTTGCAATGACTCAAGATAATTTGAGTAAGTGGGATAAAGTGCCTTAAAAAAAGCTATCAGAGGAATGTCGAGTTCAACATTAGTGACTTTGATATCATGCATAATAGATTTTACTTTTGATGCAAGAGCAAGAGGATCGTCATTTTGTAATTGAAGGTTGAACAATTTAATCATGAGTTGAACAACTTCAAGTGTAGAGTGTGAGTCATAGAGTTCCTTCAGTTTTTGTAAGGCTTTGAAAGCATTTGAAAATGGCGAAATATGGCGACTCACCTCTTCATTTACTAATGTTGCAATCAATGCATAAGCCTTGTTGTTATTATTTTCCCAAATGGTGAATTCCTTGTCTGAGGTAGGTTGTCCTGGCTCTTTGTCTCTGTCTCCAACACACACTCCTTTCCACAGCTCATTAAAACTGAGAGTGTGTTTGATTTTCCATGACCATTCTGGATAGTTCTCCATGTCGGTGAAAACCACTCCCACAATAGATATCAATGAATGCATTTTAAAAAATCTGTGTACTATAAAAAAATGTACCTCTGCTACCAATATGTTGTAAGAAATTGCAATTCTAATGTATATAACAGAGGTATATATGAGGGAGGGATTATGTGGTGAAGGTGATATTTGGGAAAGGTGTATATGGAGGAGGGAGAATTTGGGAAAAAGTATTAACTGTGTATTGACCAGAGTGTGAATAGAGTGCGGTAGGATACAACTTATTGACCTTGGTAAGTAACCAAATCAATTGTTGTGCCCGAGAATGTTGTCAATATGTGTATGAAGGGAATCCAGGTGGTGCCACAGGGAAAGACCGATTGACCTTCAATTTTGGTGTTGGAGTGTTATGGCTGCCCAGCCTGCACACTAAACTATGCCCAGTCTACCTTAACAATAGATTGGCACTTCACGCTTCAATTGACTGTCTGCAAATGACACTTGCTCCTTGACGGTGGTGGCTGAGTGACCGAGACTCACTCCTCCTCCAGACGATGCGTACTCAACCTTCACATTCCAGCGTAGCCTCTGTGCTTGATAACAGGTCGGTTTCTTGAAGGCCACATTAACTGTAGGGGCCTGCAATCTCACTGAAAGCCTAACTGCATAAGATATGCCCTGACGACCTTACCACATCCACCAATCCACCGCTCAATCTCCTGACGGTGTCAACTGCTCCGAATCAACAATAACGGGTGTCTTGGCCCATGTGCTATTGGAAATTCAACTCAGAATTCTGTGACGTATGTAAAGGGAGTAAACAATCACCGAAAACAGTCACGATACCACACTTCTCATATTAAAATACCAACGATATTAGAATTCATGCTCATAAAAATTCAACACGGGAATGAATGCATAAATACCGCATTACAACAATCTTGAAAGGAAACACACTCATAGTCTCCACACCAACACAGAATCAGTGGTCATACCAATAGAGGTTTCAATGTCAAGCAGCATTCACTACACAGGCACGAAACACATTCATGTGAATATAGTAGCTCCAAAGAGAAGATTTCGATTGGTTTGCAACTCAATGTTTCTCCACAATCATCCACGCAAAAAATGCCAATAGAGATAAACATATCTGTAGACACCATTAAGAGAATGCCATGAATCGTTTGAACCATGAGCCAGAGGTGTTAGTTTTACAAAATATGCAAAACATAGATAAGAGCATTCAGCGCGACAAAGGAGCGAAGGGCAGACTGTAGAAAAAATTGGCAGAAGAGAGTTACAAGGGCATAATGGGATGCCAAAGATAGAGGATGGGACTTGTGCTCTGATACCATGTCAAGCCAGGAGGTAACTCCTCAAAATGAGATACTATATTCAGATAGGTTGTTCATTATTATATACATGAATTTGGTGTGCTTGCCTTTCTCTTCGTGGGGCTTGTCTCACTTCAGTACTAGGTCACCCACACCAAAATATTTATTCCCTGCGGACTTATAATCAAACCAACACTTTGTTCAGCTATGGTGTATGGAAAATTTTTCTTTTTCTTTGAATCTTTCTTCCTTAGGCTTAAGAAAAGCATCTCTCTGACTCTAAACAAGGAGACATGGTTTGCCTCGAGATTCCTGAGAAAGTTGCAAGGTGGGAAGGTATATGTTTGGTGGAAGGATAGCCTCTTTTCTATATACAAGGAAATACAGAGAGGTCTTCATAAAGGGTTTGGGAGTGACACAGTCATCCCATAGGGCATTTGCCAAAGTGTTATGCTAGTTATTTTGTTCAGAAAAGATAGTTTTCTCGATAATACAAATCATATTTTTGTTTGTGGACTCAATCAAATTGTTTCCCTGTGGGTAGTAGTTTGATGCATGCTTTAAAACAATACCATTTTCTAATGCAAACTCATAAAGATTTTTCAAGGAAAAATAAGTTGCATTATCAAATACAAGTGATATACGAACATCGAACCTGGTTATGATGTTTTGTTTAAGAAATTGGATGACTTCCTAATCATTAACTTGTCTTAGCAGAACTACTTTGGTCCACAAGAGTAAAATAATCAATTGCAGTTAAGATGTATCGGTGTGGCTCTAATGAATGATGAAAGATTTCACCAATAACATCCAATCCCCATTATTGGAATGGTTCCTCAATTTTTACGGGTAGCAATGGGGCGGCTGACTTCTAATCACAAACAACACACCTTTGACATAGTGGGCACTTTTGGGCATAAGTATGAGCATCATTAAACAATCTACGCCAATTTAACCATCCCTCATCACTTTATGAGTGATAGTATCGCCTGAGAAGTGTCCTCCTATTGGTCCATCGTGAAGGTCTCTTAGCACCCTTTATGAATTTGGAGGCTCTAAGAATCTAAGCAGGACACCATTGTGGTGCTTCCAGAAAAGCACACCATGCACAAGTTGGTAAGATAATGCTTTAAAATGTATTTCCCTCTTTTGTTTAGCTGATAGGTGTGAAGGAAAGGTTTCATGCTGTAAATATTGTCGCATGTCACAATACCAAGACATGGTCATACTTGTAGTAGTGACTTGCTTAATATTATAAATCTTTATTTCGTGTTCCCACCGAGAAGGGTCTTCTTCTTGTTGGGAATGGGATCCCCCAAGAACAGTTTTGGGGCTAAAATCCCATGTTTTGGGTCGAATTTTGTAGTAAAATTGTAAAGTCTTCGCATCTTGTGGTTACGGAGCGCGAAGGTGTCATGAGTTATAAAGGGTTGTCTGCCCTTATTTTGTAAAGTAAAGTCGGTTGTAAAATATCTACCCATGGTCTGCGGACCATGGGATTGTATAAAAAGAGCTAAGTAAGCTTGCTCTAAGTAGCCTTTTGCAGTTAGATAGTCATAGCTTTGAAGTAAGAATTCTAAGTTCCAGGTCGTAGCGTAGGTAGAGGCTCTACAGCTGAGTGCGCAGAGGCCTAGGGTGGAAGTCCACGCTGAGTACGCGGACCCTTGTAGCTATATGTGTAGGGTGGATAGAGTCTGTAATCATCTGAAGATATCAATAAAGAGAAGCATTCTACAAATTTTGTGTCTTTGTTTCTGTTAATGCATCTTGACATGTTATGTATGAATTTCATTTATAATGTTTATATGATGCGCGAATGTATGTAATTACATTGGTTAAGTGAACGCAAGTAAGAACATCTATTTATGCAATGATAACTATGATTGTTTAAAAATATAAGTAAGACACTTAAACTAGTTCGAAATCTGCACGGTACGCTACCCTAGTAGTGCAAAAGTACCTAAGCCATAGGTTAGGGCTACGCAAAGGTCAATCGTACCTTTTTGCAAAGGTACTGAAGGGCAGAATAAAGGGCTAGCCCGGCAAGCCCTAGAACTAAGTGACCTGCGCAAAACCAGGAATAGAAGGAATAAACTGGCATCACGACCATCTCAATGTGTGGAAACTTGGTTCCAGCATCCCGCCATACTGCTTTGGGTGAGACTTCGGTCTGTGCTCTGTGGGCTGATGTCTAAAGGGCCAGTAGTGTAGGGATTTGTTTCGCTAACTAATGTTGAACCTGGGTCAGGCCCCTCCAAGCCAACAAATGGTTCCGTTACCGAGACTGGAATCTGCATAAGAGATGTGTGATGTTGTATCACTGGAATCCAACTAAGAAAGAGATCGGAGACTGGTTGGATAGGAAGATCCACGAATTTGTGGTGCAGGAGAACAGAAACCCGCGAATGACAAAGGACAGGTACCTATATATAGAGATCCACGAGATATTTTTTTGTTCCTTTTTGGTTGAGCTATACGAGTGCATCGCGAAGCTAGCAAATAGCCAAGGAAGGTGGAGACTTGACAGTCCCATTGTTTGGACCCCAGAGCTAGTACAAAAATTGGAAGCATCTAAGGATAAGATCACCCGCACTGTCAATCATTGGCTCGCTCGTGCCATAGGAAGATTTGTAATTGAATTCGCGGTCGACACCTTAGTCAGCTACAGTGAGGCGGAGCGACGCTTTTTCAAAGATCCACAAGGTAAGTACTTGAAGTCTTTGAATACCTGGATTAAGATGTTATTGTGCGAAAATGGGTTATGCATCTACCTTGATGTTTGGAGCAACGCGAAGCAAAAAAACTTACAGGAACAAAGGAAGAAAGGGTCCTAAATATAGTCCATTGATTTCACCTCCACGAGGTGATGAAGGAGTAGTGCAGGCTTCTCCGTGTAGTGTTATTCAGTTAATAAGACAACGATTCCTGCGACTTCCACCTCCAACTTCACCACCATCACCTGTGACTTCACCCGTACCACCTCTGCCTCCACCATAGTTCAGCATGGCGAATTCAGTGAAGTTTCCTTTGTTCAAAGGCTTGAGAAATGAAGACCCGGACCAATTTTGGTACGCTGTGAAAGTTGTATGGGAAGCTCAAGGCGTTGTAGATGATCACATGAAGAAGGCAACACTGGTTAGTGCTCTGTAGGATCACACGCTAACCTGGTACATCAAGTACTCTAATGATAACCCAAATGCTGGAGTGGCAAACATCCAGACTGTGTTGAACAAAGAATTTAGTAGCCCTAAATCTGAGGCACAGTGGATTGTGGGGTTCAAGGAAATTACGATGCAACTAAGCGAGACGTCGTGGGAACTAGATCAGAGATTGAAGTGTAAAGTTCATGAAGGTAATATGAACTTAACAAACGGACAACATCGCGAGTGGTTTTTGGTTTCACTCCTTCCACACCTAAGGGTTGTGTTGTCACAACAAAAGATAACGACTCAAGCAGAGGCCTTGGAGAATGCAATGAGACTGCATGAAACACCGATGCAAGATCCAAATCTAGGGGTTCAGCAGTTCCATGCGCAGTTGAAAAATCTTTGCCTTCAGATGCAAAGTTTGAAACACGACAGAACAGTTCGACCAAAGGTGTGCGAAAAGGTATGGTGCCTGAAATGCAAGGGTCAAGGGCATGACAAAGACCATTGCCCAGTCTTTGCGAACTATATTGCAAGAGGAGGATCAATTCCTTTGAGGCCGGAATCTCAAGAAGGATCAAGTGCGGGGCCTGCATTGTGGTGCGTTATATGTCAGGTAGCAGGAAAACATGCCACGAATAACTGTCATTTGTTGCAGAAGTTTGTACAGACACTGCAGCAACTATTATGCAACCTTTGTAGGTCAGTAGTGCATGATGAGCGCAACTGGAAAAGCTATGAACTAATGATGGATAGAACTCCTGCCTATAGGGTTAAGGCAGAAATGCGGCCCTCTGACCAAAGCGCAAGGATGGTGCGAACAGGCTTTTAGGAGCACAGACGAGGCTGAGGCGGAGGAGGACCTGACAGAGGTCAGGGACAACTGATCTGCTACAATTGCGGAGGCCCATGACACTATGACCGGAATTGCACTAACCCAACACGTCCATCGTGCAAGTATTGCACTCTGTTTGATCATGAAATGAAAGATTTTCCTACGCTGATAGCAAGGATTTATGAAAAAGGGGCGCTACCACCGCAGCCGACTCAGAACTTGCGAATGATGAGGTCTGAGCCATGTGAAGATGATCTGAACATGAATATAATGCTCCAAAGTGGAATCACGATAGGAGATGACAAGGGGAAACAACCCGAAGATGACACATGGGTTCACAAAGCTCCGGCGAAGGAGGCTGAATTCGATTTGGAGCACGCACATGAAACATTCATGGAAGCGAAGAAGAGGTTCGCTGAGGCATCCACCTCAAGAAGCAAGGATAAGCCTAATCAGGAGATGGACTCTTCTATGCTTACAATCTTCCTGGAGACCTGCATGAAGTTACTGCGTGATAGCAAGGCTGTGAAGGGGTTACAGGAGCTCATAACTAGATTTGTCGGAAACACTCCAGGTGAGTCGTGCGTAGTATGAAATATTAGTAAGCATAAAACAAGGACGAGACGGGAGATGAGATTGGCCAGAGTATGAAATGGATCAGGTTATTTTGGACCTCGGGTCAAATGCGAACGTCCTACCAAAGAAAACTTGGGAAAGGATGGGGAGACCCACACTACAATGGTCTCTGATTCAGCTAAGGATGGTGAGCCAGCAGAAGATCATCCCCATCGGGCGGCTGCAAGGGGTGATTGTAGATATTGAAGGCGTGAGCGTGCCGGCTGACTTTGAAGTAATAGAAATTGTGGATGATAGCAACCCCTATCCTATGCTCCTTCGCATTGATTAGGCTACTGATATGAATGAGGTAATCAACCTAAAGAAGTGAAAGATGATATTTGAGAAGCATTCGCTCCGCATAGTAGTAACCTTAGATCCTGCTGAAGGATCGCACTATACTGCACCAGTCGCAATTATGAGAGCAATGACGATTTGGACCGTATCTATAAGATAATAGCACGAGACCAAGATTGGCTGAATCCAATAGCTGATAGATGAATTACATGGGATCGCGAGAGTTCCTGCACCTCGGACTCTGATGAAGAATTAGAGTGCTGATAGAATCGGTTACATGAAGTAACTACACCGAGCTGTAACATGATGACCAAGTCGCTGCACTGTTTATTGTTAGAGGTAAGAAATATGCCCACTTATGATGGCCTGAATGATGTATATATCTTTTTGGATGCATTTAAGAGGGAGGTACCAAAAAAGAAGCACTTATATGCATTCGACTAAGCACTGCGCGCTACACCCGCAAGATGGTGGGGTACACACAAGGGAAGCTTTGATGATTGGCACGAATGTAAGAGGATGATGGGAAACACTTTGGGAAGCCGAAGGTACGAATAACGGACAAATATGATGGGTAAGATGATCCATGTGTGCACTTGGCCAAATGGGCTCAGGTTTATGGACAAAAGCCCCAACTTGAATGGGTGCACTTGTTCTGTCACACTCTGGATGTCATCCCAATGAACTGGTACGTAGAAATTGAGCTCCGCCATGGTACAGGTGTGTAACAGTCCAAAAATAAATATCTAATTAACATTAAATTTAAATCAGAGTGGCACTTACCTAGCCAAATAAACATGTAATTAATAAACTAAATTTAACTATGAATAGTGCTTACCTGTGGTAGAAGTAGGCTTACCGCAACAAGGTTTTGGGGACGACTCTCCACCCAACCGTAGGCTCAATTGTGCAAGGATTTGCTACAACTGGCCACCCCCGAGCCCTCAATCAACACACTACTGCCAGTGGCTCCTATGTCTTAGAACACCATTCTCCCAAGAGAATGAAATATAGAATCTTGGAAAGATGGAATGTCTCCCATCCTCCTCACCATCTAATAAATAGAGCAAACATTGGATGGGAACCACATGCACACACTCCATGTGTCTACATGCGACTTTGATTTTTAGCTTTCTTGTTTTATTTCTTTAACTTTTCTTTTGATTTTTTAGCTTTCTTGTTTTTTTTCCTTCTTTTTTGATATTTCTTGTTTTATTTTCTATTTATCTTATTAGAGCTTTTAATATGGATATTACTATTTATTTTTATTATTTTTATTACTTATTCTTTTTATATAATTTTTTATTCATTTATTATTACAGTTATGATTATATTTTATTATTTATTATTAAGTGATTTATTTATTATTATTCATTATTTTTATTATTAATTATTATTTTTGTATTATTTTTATTAGTTATTGTTATTTATTATTTATTATTAAGGGGAGGGGTATTACAAGGTGAATGGGATATTTTGCGCGAGGGATTCATAATGACATTTAACTTTGAAGATGGGTTTGACTGTATCGACGAGGCACCACAAGAAGTAAAAGCAGCAATCTTTAGGATACCACAAGATCCTTTGGACATGATTCAACTTGATTGGGCTGCTCAGCTGAGTCACGCGCTGGAATGCTATAACGTAACTGCTGAAGAAGAGAATGAGGATCCGCGAAAGATTAACATCCCTGAAACAGAAGGTCACCACGAAGTTGAAGGACCACAAATTGAGAATCCTGATATAACCGTGCCACTGAAAACGAAACAGGCAAACATTGGTGCGGAGGCAGAGCCCAAATTCGCGAAGATGAGAGATTACTAGGACGACGCGACAGTGGATAAGGTCACTAAATTGCTCCATGAATACTAGGATTTATTCCCTACCAAGTTTACAGATCTAAAATGGATAATCGGGGACCTAGGTGTTATGAAGATCATGTTGAAGCCCGACGCGAAGCCAGTTAAGCAAAGACCTTACTGTCTCAATTCGAAGTATAAGGAGAAGGTCCACTTAGAGCTAGACAAGATGCTCAAGGCTGGCATCATTGAGCATGTGGAAGAATCTGATTGGGTAAGCCCAATGGTGGTACAGGAGAAGAAGCAGAAGGATGAAATAAGGATATGCGTGGATCTCAGGAAATTGAATGACACCTGCGTACATGATCCTTTCCCGACTCTGTTCACTGATGAAGTGTTGGACAATGTAGGTGGCCAAGAAGCATATTCCTTCACTGATGGGTTCTTTGGGTACCATCAGATCAAAATCAGGTCAGAGGATAGGAGCAAGGCGAATTTCATGACTGAGTGGGGGTGTTTTCAGTACATTGTAATGTCGTTTGGATTAAACGATGCGCCTACGATTTTCTCACGCGTAATCATTGTAGTGTTCAAGGAATTTATTCATAAGTTCTTGGAAGTATACTTTGATGACTGGACTTTGTTTGGGCTGGTGAGACGCCATGTCGCCAGTTTACACCTGATTCTAGATACTTGTCGAAGATACCGGATCGCGCTTAATCTAAAGAACTGCCTGTTTTGTGTTCCTTTTGGGACCCTGCCAGGTCATGTGGTTTGTAGACAGGGACTAATGGTAGATCCCACCAAGATCACGATGATACTAAACTTGGAAGTGCCGAGGAGTGTGAAACAGTTGCATGCTACCCCAAGACATACAGGATATTGCAGAAAGTTTATCAAAGGTTATGCCCAACTCACCGTGCCTATGGAGAAGTTCTTGAAAAAGGATGTCACATTTTGCTAGAACGAGGACTGTAAGAAGAGATTGGATGTATTGAAAGAAAAGATGGTCAACGCGTCGATTTTAGTCTTCTCGGATTGAAGAAGGACTTTCATGTACATGTCAAAGCATCGTGTATAGAACTGGGAGTAGTAATAACGTAGGCTGGCGAAGGAGACTTAGACCATCCTATAGCGTTCACAAGCAGAAGGTTATCTAAGGCGGAGAAGAACTATTCCACCACTGAGCGTGAAGGGTTAGTGTTAAAATTGGAAACTAGGGAAAAAAATTCATGTGGGTCATCCTATTCATGGCTGATAATATTTTTAATAGATTCCTCTCATCAAGAGGTGTAGGATTGATATAAAGATCATCTGATTCCGATAAGTATTCATGGAGATATGAATTTATTTTGATTATGGAATTATTATTAAGCCAACCTACAACTCATGTAGGCTTAGAAGCCCAACAGTCGCATCTATTCAAACTCCAACGTTGTGTATAAATATAGGAGGACTTTTCCTCATTTGGACTCACTCATCTCACCATATCCCTCTCTCTCTCTACTACACAGAAAAGAGTCTCTTCTCTACTACGTAGAAAAGGGTCTCTCTCTCACACATCACATGTGAAGCCGGAAGCTGTTGAACCTAAAGCTGCAACTGCAGAAGTAAAGTTTGACCTACGTGGACCAGAAGAACTCCTCATCTGAACTACATTGTAGGTTCATCTGAAACTCCTCTGAAAGCCGTAACTTTTGGTGGTGGAATCAAGTCAATCCGACGGACGGTTTGCAAGATATCGACTGCCCTAGTTTGAAGGAAGTTGTCGAAACTGACGCTGCAACTGCAGAAGTAAAGTTTGACCTACGTGGACTAGAAGATCTCCTCATCTAAACTGAGTTGTAGGTTCATCTGAACCTCCTCTGGAAGCCGTAACTTTTGGTGGTGGAATCAAGCCGATCCGACGGTTGGTTTGTGAGATATCGTCTACCCTAGTTTTGATGATGAAGCCATTAATGTTGATGTTGTTGATCTAGGGTTTGCTACTGCTGATATAAATTAGATTTATTGTACTATTTCTCTCTACTGAATTATTGAAGATAAAACAAGATTTGATCAAATGGTTTCCCCACACATTGTGGGATTTGTCCCTGGCTAGCCGCCACATCTTGTGTCTCTTGTCTTGGCTTGTTTTCTGTTAATCGTTTAATGTTCTATCTGCACTTTACTTTATGTACATGTGATTTCTAATCTATGGAATATAATAAGAAAAAGATGTAAACTGCTATAAGCATAGATCATACCATAACTTAATAGTTAGCCATGGTATACGTGCTCCAGAAGTTTAAACACTACTTGCTGGGTGGGTATTTTAGGATGTAAAGGATTATTCCCGTTTTGAAATACTTGGTCAATAAGCCTATGTTGGGGGGGGTGGGGGGGGGAGGGGGGGATATCTGCAGGTGGTTGTTATTGTTCCAAGAGTATGATTTTGAAGTTATTGGGAAGCCTAGATGACTGAACGCGGGACCAGACCATCTGTAGCACATCGAAACAGGGGAAGAGCCCCCTAATTTGGAAGAAGGATTGCCTAACACACATCTATTTGCAGTGTGCATCGCGGATGGTCATTTTGAAGATATCATACACTTCCTAACGATAAGAACTGCCCCAAAAGGATACATTGTCCAGCAGAAAGAGTTAGTGGTGCACGCGACAGATTCTTCTGTCATTACTGGGCATCTGTACAAAATGGGGTCTGATGAGATATTGCAACGATATGTACTAGAGTTTGAAAAGAGAAGCATCCTCACAGATGCTCATGGGGGCATTGCGAGAGGACATTATGCAGGGAGAGCGACCGCATAGAAGATTCTACACGTAGGGTTATGGTGGTCAACCCTCCATCAAGATTCAAAAGCTTACTGCAAACCATGTGATGTGTGTCAAAGGACTGGTTGGCCATCGCGAAGGGATGAGATGCCTCTGAATCCATATATGACATTACAACCCTTTGAGAAATGGGAAATATATTTTGTGGGACCCATCCAACCCCAAATAAAGATGGGAGCTAGGTACATTATCATCGCAGCGGAGTATTTGACTCGATGGGCAGGGGCACAACCTATGAAGGATTGCACAAGCGCGACTGCTATGAAGTTCCTCCTTGAGTATGTACTAACATGATTTGGTTATCCAAAGATTTTGATAAGTGATCACGGTACGCACTTTTTGAATGAGACGATCAGCATGCTGACGGAGGAATTTCAAGTATATCACCAGAAGAGCACGCTTTATCACCCATAGGCTAACGAGACGGTGGAAGCATGCAATAAAGTGCTAGAGAATGTGCTGACCAAGGTTTGCAATGCTCAACGAAGTGATTGGGACCTATGCATAGCCGCAGTACTATGGGCCTATCGGACGACATGCAAGAAGCTGACTGGACAAACACCCTTTAGGCTTGTATATGGTGTTGAAGCAGTAATGCCCATGGAATACATTGTGCCTAGTCTACGCATAGTAGCACTCACAAGTATGATAGATTGCGGAGCCCTGGAAGAAAGGCTCACACAACTGGTTGAACTTGAGGAAGATAGATTTCTAGCTGGATTTCACCAACAGGTCCAAAAGTAGTGCAAAAACGCATGGCATGATTAGCACATTAAGCTGTGGACCTTTAAGGTAAACGACCTGGTTTTGTTGTATGACAGCAAGTTTGATAAATTTCTAGGGAAATTCAAAATGCACTGGTTAGGGCCTTATGTCATTAAGGAGATTACCGATGGAGGAGCAGTACAGCTGGTCAAATTGAATGGAGATCCCTTCCCAAGAAAGGTGAATGGTAGTCGATTGAAGCCATACGTCGGTGGTCCGGCCATGTGACTAGATGAAGGTAGCACAGCAAGGATAATTTTAGGGGCGAATGTTCGCCATTTGGCGAAATTAAGGGGTTTTAAATTTTTAGTGGGCGAATATTTTGTATCATAGTACATTTTTACAAATCACCTCAAATAGCCCACCTTATTTTAAGGGAGAGGGTAAAAAAGGTAAATTTAGCCCTTGAAATTAGGAGTTACAACCTTCCATTCGCCCATTTTCAAGAATAGGTTTTATTTAAGTGAATCCATTCGCCCATTTTCAAGAATAGGTTTTATTTAAGTGAATCCTATGGGCCAAATACCATATTTATAAAAGAGGTATGGTAAATTAATAAAAATATAAATAAATGAGAGGTATGGTAAATAAATAAAGCATTTGTTATATTTACTCCATAAGTCACCTTATATACATGTAAGGGTGTAAACAAATAAAAATATAAGTAAAGTGGAGGTATGGTAAATAAATAAAATGCCTTTTTATACTTACTCAAAAGGTATGGTAAATAAATGAAAATATAAATAAACTAGACGTATGGTAAATAAATAAAACATCTTTTTATATTTAGTCCATAACCCTCATTCTAGTTATGAAGGTGTTGAGCCCCGAACTTGCATCTTTCCTACACATTTTTCTAGCTTCTTTCCATTCACCTGGACCTCCTAAGCTATCAATATCATTGCATATTAGTCATAAAAGAGCATTTAAAGTGGTTTCTTGACTATGTCTTTGTGTTACCGTTTGAACTAGATTTTTGCTTATGAGCTGCGGAATCTTGTCACTTTCCGCAGCTGGTTCAACTTTCCACAGTTGTTTTTTGTTAACCTACAGGTTGCAGGTGTCACGAGGTAAAGCAAGCTACATGGGCAAGTTGGAAATGACCTGGACATGGGTCAGGTCCCATTGGTCCAGCTGAATTCATCAAAGAAGTTCGTGGTCAACGGTAGTCAAGCGGTGGTAAAAAAGGAGAGTCCTACGACAACATGACTCCATTCTCAAACACGTGAAGATTTTTGTGACCGTTTCTAGATCTTTGGAGGCACGTTGACACTTGTAGGCTAACCACGATGTGGATCCAACAACCGCTTTCAATAAGATTGCGTAATCTCGGCGACCATGATGCTAAATCCATGGACATTGTTTTTCACATGTCCTCTGTTCACGTAGTTTTCCAGGAAAAACAATTATGTAACCTTTGTTATAAATAACGCGTTCCTATATGCATGATAGCTAGCCTTTCGAATGTAATTTTTGCTGTTAAGAACTCACTGTGCCGTGACATTAGTTTATTGTTGTAACTATGTTTTGAGATATATATAAGGAGACTCTATTCTACATGCTTGCGTAAAAGTGATTTTGGATTGATACCCTGTTGGCCGAGGTTGTGCAGAGGGCCCCTGCACACTGAGGTTTCATTTCCATTGTTGCTGTATAGTATTTATGCATCGTTTCTTTATTCTCACTGCATATGTTTTATAGTTATTCATTTGTGTATATATTTCTAACATTTCACTGTTGTTCATGATTCTATAAGCTTTGTATAACGCTGATCAGTGTGTGCATGTTTCAGGATAGAGTAGGCAGCCCGAGCATCTGCATATAATTTTCACAATGACTAATGACATGGGATTAATTCTCTGCTGACTTTTCTTTTCCTAGTTTTTAATTCCAGTTTTCTTTTGTTGATTTCAGTATCATTTCCTTGCTTTATTAGTTAGCTCAGATATTAAATTTCTCATATCATTGACGGTTACCTCCGAAAGCCATAGTTGGACTACTGGCGAGGGATCGAATTATGAATGTGTAATATGATTTTAGTTTACTTTTCTGCAATTAGATATTAAATTCCTCATATCATTGACGATTACCTCCGAAAGCCATAGCTGGACTACTGGTGAGGAATCAAATTATGAATGTGTAATTTGATTTTAGTTTTACTTTTCTACAAATTAGATATCAGATTGTTCATGACATTGATGATTACCTCTGAAAGCCATAGCTGGACTATTGGCGAGGGATCGAATTATGGATGTATAATTTGATTTTAGTTTTACTTTCCTTGCAAATTTTAATTTCTTTAAGTGCAGTAGCTTAAATAATTTTTTTGTTTTATTTCTTAGATAGCAGCAGAGACAATAGTTTCATGTTCAGTAGTTCATTATTTACTTGTTTTAAATAGCAGCATCTTTTCATTCTTGATTCAAGTATTCCTTTCATCACTAGTGTCTTCTAAAATCTTCTGAAGTGTTAAGTTTTGGAAACCCTTATAGAGGACATAATTTCCTTAAGAACCTACAACCATACTTGCCTTTTAGAAACTTAAGAATAGGAATTTCATAAACAAAGATAAAAACCCCCAAACAACATAAAAATTAAAAATGACAAAAGTAAGAAATAGTTTATCTTGCACATATAGTGCGGCACACTTCGTCGGCTCACGAATCCCGAATTGACAATTAATATAGCAATTTGGGACACACTAAATTGACCAAACATTTTGTCGCCGTTGCCGGGGAAGTGTAACTAGGTAGCCAATTTCTTACAAAAAAAGAAAAAGAAACAACAATAAAAAGAAGGGAAAAATTGATAACTTCTTGAAGTATGCTCTCCTCTTGCACCTAGTGTGATATGGAGGATTAGAAAAGAGAGTTATTGGTTCAATAATTCCTTGAGTATGTTGTCTTCTTGCACCTAGTGTGATCTGGAAGATTAGAAAGAGAATTATTAGCCCAACTTGAAAAACAAATGACATGCATAGAGCAAGAGATTCTAGGGGAAGGTTTATAGCTAGAGCCAAGAGTTCGATTTTCACAAATCTAGCTTCTTCAAGGCATAGACAAGATTCACCACCATCTACTCCTAGCCTTAAGATTCCTGGAATTCAAGGAGCAGCAGCTGAATTAGAGGATTCTCCTACACTATCTACCAAATCTCATATAGGATAAGACCCTTTCTTCACTTCTACAAGAGAGCATATTGTAATCAAAGAAGTAGAATCACCTGAAGAAGAAAAGGAAGAAACTCCCTCTCATCCACCCATGATAGAAGAACCAGAAGACTCTGAGAAAACTATGATGATGGAGGAAGTAGTAAATGGATTTGGGGGTAGAGGTAGAGGAGGAGGAAATAATGGAGGCAACAATGGTGGAGGTGGAGGTAATAATGGAAGAAATAGGGAAGAATATAACTCGTTTGGATTCCCTATAGTTGATGAGGAAACTCACACAACGATGAAAAACATCTCACCATCTGTCCTCACCAACTTTTATGGATTGCGAAGTGAGGATCCCGAAACATTTTTGTTTGAGTTTGAAGTAGTGTGCTGGACCTATGAATGTATGGAAGACTCTCAAAAACTCAAACGGTTTCCTTCAACATTAAAGGGAGCCGCTTTGAAATGGTTCATGGGATTAGTCACCCAATCTATTAGGACTTGGAATGATATGAAACAAACATTTTTGGATATATACCTGGACTATTGCATGCCCACCAATCACAAGGATGAGGTATTCAAAATGATGCAAAAAGAAGATGAAAACTTGGAGGATTTACTTGAAAGATTTCAATACAACTTAAAAAGAGCAAAGATGAGCAACTTAGATGAGGAAACTTTGAAAGCCCTTTTATTGAAAGCCATTAAAGATGAATGGATAGATATTTTAAACATGATGGGGAAGGGATAAATTTCTCAACTTGCACTTCGTGACATAGCAGAACTATGTGTCCATCTCTTCAGAGGAAAATCTAAAACGGGAAAAGGGCCTAGAGATCCTTCTCTTATCAGAGCAAACAAATCTGCAACTGGATCAGTAAGTAGGGCAGAGATTGGAAATATGCTTGATGAATTCAAAACTGATATCTTAGGGAGCCTTAGTGAACAATTAGACACCCTTAAAATTCAAAACAAGCAGAAAGCAGAAACTAATGCTCTAGCCATCTTTTTGTCGAAAATGTAGGAAGAAACATGGCTCTAAGGGAATGTCCCTTGGATGCAAAAGTTGTAGAAACATGTATGATTTGCTCAGAGAATCATGAGACCAAGGATTGTCCTTCAATTCCTGGGCTCAAATCCGTCTTTCAAGAAGATCCAAATTTAGTAGAATCTCTCTGTTTTGTTTCAAGAAGACCTTGGCAGGGGCAACAAAATCAAGGGTTTCACAACCCTATGAATTTTCAACCCCCGCTAAATTGGAATCTTTGGCAACAACCTTGGCCCCAACCTCAAAATCCATATCAATCATGGGCATAAGGGATGCAAAATCCTTATGGGAGGTATGCTCAATTTTATTAATATCCTCCATCTTTCCAAAATTAACAAACTCCACAACTTCCAAATCAAAATCCACAACTTTCATTGCCATTTCCACAACAACAACCTTCTCAACAAAATCCAAATCCTCAACTCATGCTTCCATTTCAACAAAAGACAAATCAACTTCCAGCTCAGCCATTTCCAAATCCTAACAATAAAAATCCTCAGAATACTTACATGATAGAAGGACAACAATTTCCTACCTATATGATTTTTCCTCTCAATGATGTACAACTCAGGTCTGGTAGAGTTTTAGAAAAACTTCTATAGATGTCCAAGGGCAAGATACCTCTAAGGAGGACTCTCTTAAAGTCAATAAGGGTTATGAGGAAGCATCTCTTCAAAAATCAAACACTCAAAAAGAGAAAGAAAAGTCAACCTCCACAACTCCTATAGTTGAGTAACCTGCATCTTCATCCACACCTCCTTTCCCTGAAAGATTACAATTTGATAAAGGGGTGGAAAAACAAATATTGTTGCCTAGCTATGATTTTATAGATGAATTAAAGAATGTCTGTATCAAGATCCCCTTGCTACAAGCCATTAGAGAGATTCCTATTCTAGCAAAAAAAAATAAAGGAGTTGAGTCTCAAAAGACCAGGAAGGAAACCAAGAGATACAAGAAGAATCCACCTGGTAGGAAAAATTGCAGATATCATGATGGGAAAAATTACCATGCAGAAGTATGTAGATCCAGGTAGTCCAATTGTCAAGACACATATAAATGGGATAGAAATTCCAAACTCTTTGATTGACTTAGGGGATGCTATCAGCATTATCAGTAGACAGACTATGGAACAGCTTAAACTTCCTAATCTTCTTTTAACACCTACTTTACTACAACTTGCAGATAGATCAATAATCAAACCATACGGTGTATTAGAAGATATTTTGGTCTCCTTAGATTCTTGGGAATATCCAGTAGATTTCATGATTTTGACTCCCAAGAGTAATCTAGGAGGGCACCCACT